>CM034155.1:635761035-635893535 GCA_019776745.2 Taxus chinensis | reverse complement strand
AATCACATAGCATGAAAAATATTCATCACACCAACCTGAAATTTTTCCCAGAGCACCATTGTGACCTCCTTCATGCTTTCAAATTTTAATCCTTGCTCAACATATGAAACTCTCCAACGACTAAGACTTGTTTTTGTCTACATGCCTTGTTCTCAAGAAACTTTATTCAATGGACCTTGAAAAGACATCAAACCTCTTAATACTGACCTAAGATGCCTTCCAAAATTCATATGTAGTGTCACAACACTCCTACCATGTTTAAATAATACTTCCCTACTCCATATCTCATGCTTCTATGCCATGCACCATGCACTAGGTCTAGGCACAGGCCTAGAATGACCATTTCAAAACATGACATCACATGAACTGACCATATTGACCACTTACAGACACTTAGACACCTTTGTCACATCATAATAACCATGTTGGACCTTATCACACCCTTGGACCATCTTTTTAGAAAAATCACAACACCAAATTTCTTAACTATGTCTCAAGAACCATGCAATTACATCAAGACATCATCACAAGATACCATCATTGGACACTACCAATCAACCTTCATGTTTGAATATGATTGAAACCTCATGGAGACACCTAACACATCTTGACACCCTTTTCCATCAATGACAACATCATAGACATAATGGCCAATGGTCGGTAAGAGAGATATGGGCCCTTAGTGAATAGAGAGGTGGGATGATATTAAATATTTATTTTTGAGAGTTAGATATACTTGATTAATGTATGGGGGTGTATTTGCTTTTTTATTATGTATATTTTATTACTTTTCGTGATTTTAATATTTTTATGATTTTTTTATTTATTGTTTTTATGGTTTATTTTATTTTATAATGTTTTTATATTTTAAATGTTTCTGATGTATGACTTTATGCTCCAAGTTACATTTTATAGTTTCTATAATTGCCACACATTCATATTTAACCAACATTCCTTTCTCGGAACTCCCCAAAACAATCTCATATGATACTAAAAAAGTGCACTTCTTCAAATTGAAAATTTTTTATAGTTGTCTACATTACACAAACATTAAACACAAATTCTCACGATGGTCTCTCACTAGGATATATACCATCCAGTGACCTAAATATACCTATAAAAACTTATGTATTAAATTTGAATGCTTCGACCATAATGCATGAAAATTATAACGTGTGCTTTCTTCAACCTAAATAAAAACACATTATATGCAAATATAACCTCATTATCTATTGAATTTTAGATGTGATGTATCTTCTTTTATGATTTATACATGGTGATAGCTAGAGAAACAATCCTAAAAAAATAAATTTCACATATTGTAACTCCTTTCAATACTTCCTCCATAAATGGCTATGGAAACTTATCTTAGATGTATGCATCACTTAACATCCTATAATAAAATCATACACATATTACCCCATCCTTATTTATACTAATTACCATTGGACTTACTTTAGAGTCTAAATATTCAATTGAAAAGATCACTCTTACATCCAACGTCATAGTGATTTCCTCTTTCACCTTTGTACGTAGGTTTGGGAGCATCTTATATTGTGTCTTATTCATGATACTTTATTTGTCATGTAATTTAATGTCCATATTTCCCAAAATTGTATGCAAACACTTCATTTACTAATAGATTTTCATAAATGAGTAATTAGATTTTTTTACCAATTTTCTAAGTGTGTGAACTCAAAATGATCTCAATAATCACTAATCTAGCCATGTGAGAGTCCTCTTCCATCCCTACATTCACTTCCTTTGATAATAGGGGCTAGTTGTAATATTTCATAGGATATTTCTATGAAAATTCTTCTACTATTTTCCCTTCAATCATATACACCTTCATATGTTCCACTTTAATAAATAATTGCTTTGGCCTCTTTAATACGGAAAACATCCTTTCAACTAGGATTAGTGTGCAAAGTGATACTTCCCCATATTAATTTGCCATTATCTTTATTGCAAAAATAAATCATCTACTAAGTATCCCTCATCATCATGGATCTTCATGAATAAACTTTCCCATTGTTCATCCTTTTGGAAGACTACCTCGTTGATCATTCCTAGTGTCTTGGATAACTTATGTCATAATGCATCATAAATATTAGGTTCTTGTGAAATATTATTTAATTATTTATTATTTGATAGTTTTCCTTTAGGTCTAACTTTGTAAATACCACACATAGGCCCAAGTCATATGTGTCCCATAGAGAACATGAACCCATAAACATAATGGTAGGAAGAACTCACTCAAATTTTAGACTACTTCGTAAGCCTTTAATATTTCCATAGGTTGTCACCTACATAAATTGGATTCTCTTTCTTTACATGAATCCTCTCAAATCTGGTACACATGGCCTCCTTAAATTATGCCCATCCTAGAAAATATTTTTTATACATTTCCTACCATCATATAGTCACATTTTGTGATTCAATGTGAGTACATTTTCATCCTTCTTGGGTAGAAAAGCCTCTAGTTCAACCATATATGGATTTACACATGTAGAATCATTATGGTGTTTCAATGTCTCTAGTTTCCCTCTACCATATGTGGTGTTAATTTTGGAACCTATCTCATAGTTTCTTTCTTTATGGATATATTCTTGTGAACTATCCCACTTCAAATCTTGGCATGTTACCTACACCACCTAATCAATACTATTTTTTGACTAATTACTTTATAGTCTTCCATCACCCATCTCTCACAAGAAACACTTATACTATCTAACACTATTTTTTTTTTAATATGCATTTCCATCTTCATGTCGATGTAAATACTCATTATCTTATACAATTACCTTGTGAGAGGGATGTTTGGTCCAATATCATAACAATTTTCAAGCGATCCTTTGAAAATCTGAGATCAAGCTCCTTCATTCAGTCACACATAACTATTTGTAAAGTAATGTTGACAAACTAACATTGTTTTTCATATAAACTCTCTAAAACATGATTTTACATAAAACTACCATAATCTAACATTATGATATTTCATGTATTTCTTTCAATCTCCTTGTATATTACACTCACAAGTGTCACTAACTTATAGTATTTAAGTGAGAGGAATTGTATCATATTTGGAAATGTGAATGGAATTTAGTTTCTAAATGAATAGTGCAACCCATGTGTTCAAATACACCTCATACATGTACAACCACCAAATTTGTTTTCATGTGAAACTGGATAATCCCATGTAAGAAAAGTTGCACAGATATCCTAATAAAAATTAACCCAATATAAATCTACTTTAGGTAATTACTAACCTAAGTAAACATAATCCTAATGTGTAAATAAAATTTTACACAAACACCCTCATAAGTGAAACATAGGGAGTGTGTAGAAAATATTAGACTAAACATATGAAATGGGTCTCAATAACTAGGAAAGTGATCAGGTACACATATACAATAAATTTAGTATTTCTATTTAAAATACATGATGGTGTTAAGAGATACTAAAATGATTCCCAAGACAGTATTACAACATATAAGAGGTAGTGCAACAATATGATAAAAGAGGATGGTCTTACCCATCACTAAATAAATGTGCAATAGACGTGTTGGTTCACCACTAAAGAAGCATGCATTGGGTGGGATAACCCGCCACTAGATAAATACTAGAAGTAATGTTGATTGTTCTCCAACGATACCAAAGAAAGCTACATGTAACACCCAAATAAGGAAATACAACAACACCCCACATAATATCAAATGAGTAGAGTGGATAAAGAAAATTTTTAATGAGGCAAGAAATAAATTTCTCCCATAAGGTGATGAAAAAAGTGTTGAAGTGAGAGTTGCTCCACATAATTTTTGAGCTCCAAAAGAGAATAGGGTGGGATGATCCACACTCATATGTAGTTTTGTAGAAAGAGAGTGAACAAGTGATGAAAAACTCAATACATTTATATAAATGGTATGAATCCATTGCTTGAACACAAAATAATTGATAGATATTAGGGATATCATAAGTTAATCCATGAGGATACGGTAATGATTTTTGTATATTGAAAATATATAAGAGTATCATGAATAAAATTCATCAAAAATAACCATACAATAATCTTCATATAACTTCT
The DNA here is from genome assembly GCA_019776745.2 of Taxus chinensis. NCBI lineage: Eukaryota > Viridiplantae > Streptophyta > Pinopsida > Cupressales > Taxaceae > Taxus > Taxus chinensis. The sequence goes on along the minus strand of CM034155.1, from coordinate 635,889,451 downwards.
CAAAATGTGTCATATAAGATACCCATGTCTAAACAAGTAAACAAATCTCATGATTAATGTGCTAGAATAGAAATCACAACTACACATAAAGGTGTTTATATACATAAAGAAAAGATCCTATTAAAAATTTACTAAGACATGTAGAAATGAAATTTCGAAGATGTATAAAATGAAAATGGCACAAGTGGAAGTGACTGATGAAACTAACCAACCCTAATTCAAGAAGTAAAACTAACTTACAATAAGTGTTTTCCTGAGTGGTACAAATCCATTACTTGAACAACATGATCAAAATTCATTAGAAACCAAAATAATGTGCAAGGAAAATAAATGATTATCGAATTAATACCATAATTTCTAATGTTTATAGACATTGATCAACGTTGTTACGTTGAGTTTCAACTCATGATCACACGAGATCAAACTCCATAAAATGTGGATTAAATAAGATAATCAGGGAAATTTATTAGTGGCGTATTTTCGTAAACTCATGAATATTAGGAGATTTATAAATTGGAAATGGTAATTTGTCATAATTCGATTGCCACCCAATTCAACTAAAATTTCGGCCAAACGGGTCATTTATATGGGTCAATTCACCTACTATTTATAGTAAAAATGAACTTATGCATGTATTTCGCCAACATTTTCGAATCAAATTGAACTACGCTCATATTCGATTAAATATTATAATACATATGTATCGACCATCCAAGTTATCAACAAAAAGACATGCATGTGTCTCCTTTTTCGTGACATTAACGACCATCCAAGGCTACTGTCCTACACCTCTTCCACCCATTCTTTCATCCATTTTGTACTATGCCCTCCTCCTACACCTCTTCCTTGCTTCTCCTGTTTGATCCAATTGTCATACCACATCCAACCACTATCATCACCATCCAACCCCTTGTCATCCAACCCCTTGCCCATCCTACCCCCTTACTGTGCACCCCTTTATCACCCAAACCTCTACTATGAAGGCTTATAGCTTCCAACCCTATAGTCATCTATCAACAGTCAATATCTGTGACATATCCATGGATTTTAGAAAATAGGGTAAGAAGAATACTATCAGTTCAAATAAGAGTAACATGACATTATTTGGCTATTTTGGTTAGCTCACAAAAAATGAAATTGGTGTCGGGATCTGCAGAAAATATAGATATGTACTATCTACTAATTTATATAATTTTAATCATATATTTTCCATATTGTTTTTCTTGTACTCTTGTTTAATAAATTGTACTCATATTTATTAAATTGACTCTTTACTCTTTGTACTCTTGTTTATTTAGTTGTATTAATCATATAAATAATTAATAATATATTTCTGTAACACTTATTTATGTAGACATTTCTCAAACACATTCAAAAACTAATGTATTTCGAGATGATTTTATTGATGAAAACATTTTCCACTTCCCTTCTAATGACATCAAACTAGGAAAAGACACATCCAATTCTCATCTAACACCAACCTTAGATGAAACTTCTACTCTAATATTTGTTTCCAAAAAAGGAGACATGACGATCAGGATATTCCTGATGAGAACAAACTTACAGAAGATCTAGAGGCACAAGTTGAAGAAAGTAATAAAAAATTTTGCAAGAAGAAAGAGGAGTAAGTGGACAATAGGAAGGACTTTCAAGTTTGATTGGGAAGCCAAATATCCTTTTATTGAACCTATGGAGCCAAAAAATGGTAATGATATTCCAACTCAATGTCAATGTAAAATATGTAGTTGGAAACAAGGGAAAGATCATACAATGCAACTCAAATTAGACACTATTGAAAAACACTGAGGGAAAATATATATTTCACAAAAGCAGAAGGATGGAAACATACTAAGGAATCATAAATTGAAATATGTAAAGAATACTTCTTGCATGTAAAGTACATAGAAAGAGTATGAAAAAGAAAAAAATGTTTCAAAAATCTAAATGAAAAAGGTGGTACAATTGCAACATCAATAGGAAAAGCTATGTAGACTGAAATGCTTTCCAAAAGTATTCAATTTTCTATGGTATTCCATATATTGAAAAAGGGAATACCTATTTCATATTTCTCAGATAATAAAATTTTGTATCAGGTTATTAGATTACAAAATGTTCCACAATCACATTGGTCAGATAACAATGGTTGGGAAATGGAAAAATGTCTTGCTATGGTGGAAAAGGAGGATTTGAAAGAAGTTATTAAAAATGAAAAGTTTATTTCTCTTTCAATTGATGAGGTCACATGGTGGTCAACACTTCATGGTTTGTATTCATGTCATACTTTTATAAATGAAGTAAGAAAACACCATCTCCTAGCTATTCATAAAATGGAGAAAATTACAATTATGAAAACCTTTACAAATTGGTGGTGTCAAGTTTAAAGGATATAGTGGGTATGGAATGATTTTTCCATTTCCATGAAGTTATTTTGTGTTGGAAATAATGGTGCAACAAGTAATGCAGGGGGCTAGAAATGGTCTCTGCATCATACTACAAACAAAAGTTATCACCGTATATGATTTCAATTCATTGCATGGCTCATAGAATGAATCTGGCATATAAAATTGTGAGCACATTTGAAAGTGTTGCTAGAGTGGAGGATATCATCTGTGTCTTGCATGCATATTATTCAAGTAGTCCAAAAATATTTTTAGAATTTCAAGAAATTTGCAATTGGATTGACATATGGGAAAATCTTCTTAAAGATGTAGATACCAGATGGATTTCCATGTATGAGCCTGCTTGTAGAATATTTGAAGAATATCCTTCATTGACAATGTTTTATGTATAAATACTTCAGGGAAGTAGATAAAGCTAAATATTTGTTGTATTCATCTAACAGATATTGAAACTTTACTTACATTATGTGGTATTTTTCCAATGTTGAATGAGATCAATATTTTGACGAAAGCATGCCCAAGAGTGTTCCATCTACATTACTGACTTCATACAATTGAGAAAACATGTATGCATGAATCTAGATAATTTATATTTTTCAGATGGAAGTTTTCAAAGACCTATTTTTGAAATCTGTAATACATTAACCAACCTTAAGAATTTGAGATGCTACTTAAAATTTAATATAAATGATCATCTGTGTATAACAATTCATGGGAAAGAGATACCACTTCACACTTTTCAGAAAGAGTAGATTTGGTTGGATCAGAGTTGGAAGAAGTACAAGTGACACATAATTTATATGAAACAATATTATGTGACACACAAAATAAATTGAAAAATATTTCTCAATCTTTATCTACAGAGATCCATGAATGATTTAAAAAATATAAATTACTTGAAGCAATGGGAGTTGTGAATCCACTATTTCGGAATACAGTTGTGGTGTTACTGAAAATTCCATCAGTAATTTATTTTTAAAATACATGAATAGTCTAATGGAACATTTCTGTAAGTGTGAAGAGATAAATGGTGTTGTAGTTGAAGGTATTTTGCAAAATAAGTTACTGAGTTCTCAGTCACAACATTTTTCTCTTACTATGATAGAACAATTTCATTTTCTAGACGAGCCAATAGAAAATGGTTCCATTAAAAGGCTTTGGAAGAAGCTTTATTCAAGCAGTATTTTGCAAGGTGATTTTAATGAGTATTTTTTACTATATGAACTGTGCAAAACTATGATCTTAGGATACATGTTGAAGATGAAAGAGTATTCATGCATTATTTTTCATAAAATCAAAAGTTTCATAACAGATTGGATAGAAATTTAGAAATTTGTTTGAGATTGTATGTTTCGAGTTATTCCGTGGAAACTTTTGAAATTATGAAAGAGGCACTTGGATTATGGAATTCAAAATAGAAATTCAAGAGTCTTTAGGTAATATTGTGACTAATGCAGGGGATCTGGGAAACATTCCAGGGAGAAACCACTTCAATTCAGTAGAATTCGAAGACTTGGAAAAATTACTCCAATGTTACAATGATTTCAATTGTTAGATTCCTAATTTCAACATACATTCTGAAACACTATTGAGTCAAAATGATTTGATTATTTAACAATTTCATATTGAATGCAAGTTTCAACTAGGGTATCACTTAACTAAATTTTAACTATCTTATGTAAGTTTTACTTGTAAGGAAATCATTTTCAACTCCATATTTATAAGCATCCAAGAAGAATAGTGATTTATATTTTGATCCTATTTGTGTGACTATTTTATCTTTGCCCACAAAAAAATGTGATAACTTCTTCATTTCATGTATCTCAAACAAACATACACCAAATTCATCTCTCTTGAACCACCTAATGTACAACATCTCCAATAATACTACTACACAAATATCATGTTGGCCATTGTTGTTTGTGTTCTCATTGATGTCAAATCCATGCTATGGAAAAGGGTTTCATGGCATTGTATGAGTCTCCATGATACACCTAGTTTTTCAAACATGAAATTTTGATTGGTAGTGTCAAGTTTGATCTAATTCTGGGAGGTCATGGTGCATCAGTTGAGTATGTAGATTCATGGTATGAACTCTGTTGAGTACCCCTTTCGGTGTTTTCATGAGGTCATTCAAGGTACATGAAGTGTGTTTTATGTGTTTACTTGTAAATAAATGAGGTCTAGGAATACTCAGGAGTCATGATTTTACATGGTTGAGTCAGGTAATTCCAAAGGGTTTCAAGCCTTAGAGCACAGCAACTGAGCTAGGAAATAGGAACATATTTATACCAAATAAGTCTTGTCTAAGCATGGATCATCATGGTGGCAGCGTTGTGATCTTTATGGTGAGTTTCAAGTCATATTTATAGTTTTTTGGATGTGCTCAAGATTACTTGGGAAGCATGCATGAGAAAATGACAGTTTGTCCATAGGTAAGTAGACCTGTTCATCTGACCCTGATACCTATTTTCATGAATATAAATGTGGTCTTTTTAGTTATTTTGAAGAGTGCTTCATTATAAGTTTTAGGTCATTTTTCAATGGGAATTTCAATATGCAAGTGCATTAGCAAAATCGGGTAAGTTTTTAATGTTTTTTCAAATAAATCTGGACCTTCTGATGCTCATTTGAATTGTATGATTTTCATGGGGACCTAAGATAGCATAGCTTCTAAGAGAACACAGTTATGAATGATTTAAAAAAAATTTTGAAACTTTATTGTCAAATTTTTATGAAATCGATGGTTAAAAGGTACAAGTGGTTTGTAACCCTAGCAAAACCCTAGCTAGGAGTAGCTCCAGAAAAGTGAGTATCATCAGATCCTTGCATTTGATTTATAGTGATATCATTTAATGAGTATTAAAAACTTATAAGGAACAAGTCTATCATTTTTAATCTTGAGTAAGGATATTTTTTGACTGAGATTATGTGGGCCCAAGAAATATAGAGAACCACTGTTTTTTGAAGAGTTGCAGTTATTCAAGGAAAAATTTCATCCAAAGAAGGTAAACCTCATAAATTTCTGATTTATGATAGATGGAGTTGATCTAAATTTTCATGAAGGTTTCAATTCATGGATGATGATGAAATCCTAGTGCAAAGTATACCCTTTTATGAAGACTGGCCCAAACTTTGGGGTAGTTTGGAGGAGTAAGACATGTAGTAAAATTGAGATTAGTAGGAGCTAAATGGGGAGATATGACTATGTTAATTTTTTTTGTGAATATGGTTAAGGTATCTTTCCAAACTGATGATATCAAAATTTATGATTGGAGATGGTATGCAAAAGTTATGAAAATTCTTTGAAGGTCAAGTTTGAAAAATGCTTGTTCTAGTAGGGTGAAAATGGCTACAAGAGGTAAGTTGATAATTATGAAAATTCAAGATTGGGAAGGTTCAAATGGCTTACCAATAATTTATAATATGTTCTACATGCTTTTTTGTTAGTGTGGAAGTTTTTTTTTGTCATGATGGAGCTTTTTGAGCTCATTGTCAGTTATTGAGTTCAAGAAGGATTAAAAAGTAGTTTGCATTGATTGGCTTGGTTGAAGGCCTTTCACTTGAATTTGGAAGGATCACACAATATGTTATGGAAATATTATTGATATATATTTACAATAATGTATGGATTGAGATTCATCTTTGAGGTCATAATGAGGTGTATATACTTTCAGGTCATTTTGTGAATAAGTTTTACTATTGACATTTCAAGATAAGTTTGTTATTGCTAAAGATATTGAGTTATTTAGAGCATCAAATGGATGAGTTGATGTTTGATACCACTTGGAAAGTGAATTTTTAGTGAAATTTTCATCTATTTAATACATTTTTATGTCTTGAAAGTATTTTTTCCTCTATCACTGACATTAAGGGGTTTTATCAGTTGAATTTGGAAAGTTGGTTTTTGGGAAGCTTGTTTTGTCATAAAGGGCAAAGTTAATGTGGTTTGAACCATTGGATGTTTAATGATGTATAACTAGTTTATCTCTGTTATATTATTTTTTTGTCTTTATGATTTATCATATGCCATACTTATGGTGTTTTGGGTGGTGAATGAGGCCCAGAAGGTCAAAGATTTTAGCAGGGTGCTGGAAACAACGGTTTTGAGAACTCAAATATTAGCCAGTGGGCCCATTAAATGAAATAATTTGATTGCGAAAGAAAAATTGAGACTATGGATGTTTTTTAATCATGTCATATTACACAATGTGATGATTTATCTCAGATTTACTAAAAATATTTTTGGTCTTAGTCTTTTTCTCATCCTAGTGATGGAAAATTGAGGTGCCTTTAAACACTTGGTGCAAGATGGAACACATTTTAGGCATGGTTACCGACCTATATGGGTCAAATTTGAATGTTATCCTTGATTATTTTGGGATTTTTGTAAGTTTGTATGTTTGAACTAAAGGATTGATCAACCTCTTCAATTTGAATCAATAAGATGATATAAAAGTGATGTTACTCATGGGTGCAAAGTTAACTAGTTGAGTGAGTATGAAAAAGTGGAACCTAGGACCGAGAGTGTTTTACAGGTACCAAATCATTGAATTTCAAAACTGATAGATTGAATGAAAGGTTGAGGAATTTTTCAAGGGTGTGTGCAATGGTTTGATTTTTCCATGAAAATTTTCCTTATGAAAGAGAAATTGGATTATGAAGATTCACTTTGAGAAAGAAGAGGAGTAGGTAATATTGCAATCACTCAATGTTGGAGGATCCAAATCAGTGATATCCACTGAACACACTTCCAATTCAGTATTCATTCAAGGACACTCTTGAAGAACGAGTTGCTCAACAATTTAGGGGTTGGTGCCTCACTACAAAAATCTCTAGTGATGTGTAATATTAACTTGAGTCTACATGTTGTGAGTAATATCAGCAATAATTTTCAGTATCACCGCTTTACTAGACCTTATATGTTGTTTTACTTGTAACAAATTCATTTTTATATTTTCTCTTTTTTATTTTAGTAATGATAGTGATTTATTTAGATCCATCTCTGTGTGATTAATATTTTATCTCTGATATGAAAATCTGATAATTGTTTAAGGTCTATACTAAAAAAATACACACCAAACATCTAAAACCATGCAAAACATCTCCAACAGTAACATAAAAAATTCAAGAAATAAGAAATAAAAATACAAGAGTGCATATTAAATTGTTCAAAACTTTCAAAAAATGTGTCACAATTACAAATAGAGTTTCCAATTCACAATTAAAATTGTATACATACTAAAAAGTGGCAGATTACTTTATGAAGACATACATGTTTTCATAAAGCATTGTCGGCCAATACAATTACAAAAATTTGGGTTGTCATCAATTTTCTTTTCAAAATTTTCCAGTAAAGTTTTGTCATATAAGAACACATTACGAGGGAATCCTCTTTTTTGCCTATGATTCTGAGTCATAGTTGTCCTTACGTCTACCACATAGAATAAAAAGGAAAAATTGGATGGCCACTATCTTTTAATTCCTATTCCAGTGTCGGAATTGTGACAACACACCTGTCACATGGTGAAACTAACTTTTTTTCAATTTTCATGGTAGGGGCAGCTTGAGCTTCTTCTTACAATGGAGGTGGAGCTTGCATAGTTTGTATAATGTTTTTGTGCTAAAACTCTTGCTTTCTATAAATCCTGTGTTGTACTATTGATATTGGAAAGAATATTCTGCTCCTCCCTTGCAACATCTCTTGACGACAATAGTGATGGATCAACATCTGTATTTTCTTTTAGTAAGATTTCTAGATCCATCCCATGTCCTTGATTATCTTTCTCAATGTATTGATTTTGTTTATTTAATAATAGAAGTCTTTCTTTCAATTGCATAAATGATTCAATATTTTGTGAGAATTCTTCAAATGCGCATCAAATACAACTGCTTATTTCTTTAAATTTTCATATTTTTCTTGTAAAACATAAATGTATTAGATAAGTTATAAATAATTATTGCAATACTCATATTAAAACATTTGCAATTGCAATTAAATAATTTACCTACCACAACTTTTTTTTCTACATTTGCAATTAAAACATTAATTTTGTCTCTAGCCCATTTGTTGTAGTATGTCTAGGCTTCATCATTAATAATTTCCAACTTGTTTAACATTATATCTAAAATTTCATCATCATAATCATTATTATACAAAATTATACCATACTAAGCTTTATTTAGCAAAATGTTAAGCCTTATTGGTTGGCTCTCTACAATAGTGAACAATGAGTTCTTTTGAGCATGATTATGGTAACAAGTATTTATTTTTTTGATCAAAATGTTGGCAATGTACTCCCACTTGTGCACTACTTCCATATCTGCCATAACCAATTCCTGAATTGTGGCCCCCATACTATTTGATATTAGATTTTCGAAGGCAAAATTTGTCTTTTGATCATTCGTTTGTGGATTTTGACTTGGTTGAGGAGGGGAATCTCTAATTTCATGGATATTTTGTTGTGCTTGTGGTTGAGCAAGTGAAGTAGTACTTTGTATCATATCATGGGTGTCAAAATAATTACCCACCTCAATGTCAACACTATCAAACCCCAAAAATTCATCATCAAGGTTAATCTAGTTCAAAATCTGGGTACCAGTTCCACTCTGGATACCACCTAGTGAAAAACCTAGAAATTCAAAGGTTGTATGGTGAATTGTTCATGCATAGTCAGTAGGAAATGTAATATTCTTCCCTCAAATTTTCTTTTTGTTTGTGCAACCCATGGCGGTGAGATGGGAGAAAGCTTGTTTGAAATTTGTTGTGTCTGTCTGTTAACTGCAAGAAGCAAAGTATTACAAAAATAAACATTAGACCCTTGTAAATAATATATATAATATTTGTAAGTAAAAAATAAATTAATCATTATAAACTAGTTGACATGGTTGGAGAAGAGACCATACGACTTTGTGATTGATCCTAAGAATGATCTACACCATCAAAATTGGAAGTTGTTGCAAATAAATTAAAAAAAAAAAAGATTCCTGCTAGTATCTTATTTATTAATAATAATATAAATACATGTAGGAAAAGGTGTTGGAGGAGGTATTAAAGGAGGGGTGATTAAACACCTAGCTCTATTCTATTGAGTATATCAAATTGGGGTTGATTCCGTTGAATCCATATTAGAAACAATAGAAGTCTCTGGAGGGGATTTACCCTAAGCAATAGCCTCCTTGTGAGGTATTATAGCTACAATTATTCTCTACATAATATACATTATTTTTAGTGTTATTATTACATTCGAAAATAATTAATTGTTATATTGTTAAAATTAATTATTACCTACTGTTATTTAACTGAAAGACCTATCAAATGCAATTTTTGGTTTGTTGCAGTCATAATTTTTCCATTCTATAATTGGTGGAAATATTCTTGATAGAAAGAAAGAAGATAATTGGTATAAAAAATATAGTCTTCAATTTATTAGATGCATTGATATTGGAATGTGTAGACACAAAATCATGCACTTTAGGCATTATTTATTCTCGATCTCATATTACTATTTAGAAGGGTTTTGAGTGAAGAAACTACTAATTAACCCCCAGGGCCCATCTTTTGGCCATCTTTTTTTTTTTTTCATTCCCAACCTCTTACATCTTCATGCCCAGTCAACTTTTGTTGTTTTGCGTCATTTTAGCTTTGACTGGGGCACCTAGGCTAGTACTGGGGTGACCCAATCCTTTTTGAACTTTCCCGCCAGCTTTTGGGCACTTTCTATCCATTTCATCTTCTTATCATTTTGGTGGTCGGCCATTTTCAAGGTTAATTATGAAATTAGATCAACATAACCCTATAAATATAAAGTTATGAGACCACAATGAGGGACCAAACACTAGTCACTACTATCATCTACCTAGATTTGCATCCATTTGGAGATCATTTACATCTATTAGCTCCATTACAAAGACAAGGCTAGTTCATCTGCATCACACAAGCATAGGGGGAGGGATTTTATTCTATTCTATCCACACATTCTATTACATTTTCTACATCTAGTTATTGATCGCTACTTCGCAAAGTGTGACCGGCACAAGAGCACCTAGGGCACATGATGCACACACACACCAAAACTACATTTAGGTTTGAAATGTAGTGCAACACTTAATTAGTAAGCCCACTGTTGTGGCAGCTGAGGTCAACCTAACCCATTCATTTGCATTCTTTTTTTTAGGGTTTTGATACTTCTTGTGGTTTCTTATAGGTCTTTCTATCATCTTGGATTAACAACGACACCTGACGCAGTGTAGTGAATCTGATGCGATACATAGCGAGGGTTTCAAACCACCTGCCAAACCTACGAGACTCATTTTTAGACCTTTTACACATACCAGGGAACCCATTCTACATACTAGAGCACCTACGAGTGCCCTAGTCCCTCTCCAGGTGCTCCAGTCCAGCTAGATATCTCAGATCCATCCTTTTCAAAACCTATGCACAGTCATTCTTGCTTCCTGTTCCTCCAGTCATTTCTGTGACACAGTCCAGCGAGTTCCTCTAATTAGTTGAGTTCATTCTAACTCTCTTAGTACTCTAGGTTTTAACATTTCCATGTTTATTTACTATATCCATTTATTGTATTTACTTGTTGTTCTAGATTAGATTAACTATCATATATCTCATTTTTAGTTAATCATTTTTGTGAACTTAACTTCTTTCACGCTTAGGATCGTCATTTTCCCTCTATCATGGGTTAAGTTTCTTTATCTGATTTACTTAGGAGATACCCTAATTTCCAAGCTATTTTACAAAAATCCTTAGACGCCAAGTATTTTGATGATAATATGCCACCACACGAACTAAGTCTTATGACCGTGTGTCTATTTACCGACCCTACTGACCCTCCATCTAATCAACCCCTATTGCACTCAATTCAAGCTTTACATTCTTTGTTTCAAGACAAGTTTACGGCCATGGAATCCATAATCATATCTCTCAAATATGAAATCCAACATGTTAAGGACACTTCTCAAGCTCATGTTTTTCTCCCTCTACATCTCATCTTCAATCTATGTCCACTACATGTCATATAGTTAAACCTTAGGTCATACCATTACCTGAGCCTATCATATTTGAACGTAATACTAAGAAACATGACCTTCTTACTAAGCTCCTTAGTTGTCAATTGATCACTTTTCCACCTACTCATTGTTATCCTTCTTATCGACTAACAAAGTACCAAGGTCTTCTGTATTGTCATTACCATTGAATTAATGGACATGACACTGATTGTTACGCTTTACAATGAAGAATCAAATATCTTGAGCATCAAGGTTTTATATCATTCACTACACAACATTCTATTGCATGTCCATCTACAAATGTTACACCCACCTGGGCTCCTAAATCTATTCCCTCTTTGTTAAATGTTCCTTCTTTGTTTAGTCAAGAACAGCCTACGTAACCACCTATGGCATCACCAAGTCAACATAATCATCCACCTATCAAAATTAGTTCACAACATCCTCCTACTAATTCTTCTATTGTATTGCCAAGTCAACCTAAGCAATCTCCTTTAAAAATCAATGTAACTTGGCCTCCTCTCAAGTATAAGCTCCAACCAATTACTTTCATCAAAGGAACTAATCCTCATACTAGTGGTCATGAAACATTACAAATTCCACCACAATCACATGATCCTCATGTTACTTGTTCTAACCATGCTTTCACTGCTAAACATAAACTTGGTCTTTAGTAGGTGACTCTTGTCACTCTACCGTCCCGATGACACAATCTTATGCTTCAGTTCACATTTGACTATTGAGGGCTTACTACACGTGAACCGTACACACTACACTATAGGTATTACACACTACATCTATTCATACCTCTTGCATCATACATCATGCTTACTATATTCAACCTTTGTACATCTATACATCTTGCATTTATAATACATCATTTTGACACATCATACTAGTCTTCAACATACATATATAATACTTTCATGGTCTACGAGTCTAGCATTTTCCATACTATATCATGGACATCTTACACTCGTTAGTCTACATCATACATTACATCTTATACATCGTACATTACATCTTATAAATTATGCATTACACATTCTACTCACCTCATGGTCATATATTATCTTCATTACATATATTACATCATCTTCTACGTGTTGCACTCAGTACCCTATGATGCACTTTAGTTCCTCGTCCATACTCAACTATCGAGGGTTTAAAAATAAAATGGAACTTACATTCATCATGTGTTTATCATTCAACCTTTCATCATGTGACATTTCTAGGATAGTGATGCACGCTATAGGTTAAATCGTCACTTACTCTATCGTCTTGTAATGGTATACGCTTTAGGCTAAATCACCACTCATTACTATCCATCTTGTAGTGACACACGCTATAGGCTACATCCTCACTTACTCTATTATCTTGTAGTTGTATACGCTTTAGGCTACATCACCACTTATTACTATTCATCTTGTAGTGACACATTATAAGCTACATCGCCACTCTATACTATTCATTTCTTCATGATATATGCTTAGGCTATAAGTTTCATGAATATCTCTTCTACATATTGCATATCATCATCACTACACATACACACTCATCATAATGCGCTAGACACAACACACACTATTCAACCAGTTCTCGATGATGCACTCACCTGTTTACGGTTCATTCTTGACTGTTGAGGGGGGAAACCAAATGAACCTCACTGCATACATTTTGATTCACTCGGGGGGCATGCAACTCCTATCACTCCATTTTACATTCTATTCTATCCATCCACATCATACTACATATTATGGTTGATTTTACTATTGCTTACTTTTGTTTGTTCGTGGTCGATTTATTACACATACTAGTTAGATTACTTGTATGTTATTTATCTATACCATCTACACATGCATGTTCACATATTTTTCTTGTTACGATTGCAGACACATGTCTCTTACATGTAGCACATATGCTCATCTTCTACCCTTCCTACACCGGTCGTTGGGGGCATCCGCATTCATCTCTTTCAGGTGTTATTGTTTCATTTTGTACTTAGCGCTTTACATTACTTGGTTATACACGCTTTTCACATATTGGTTATCTTTATAACATGCTAATGGGTGTTTCATATGCAACATTTGTTATGCACGAATATTTGTTTCCATATTTATTTGTTACATTGTATGTTATTGTTTTCTATTGTATGTTGTCCTTGCCCTTTGTTTTGTATGCACACATTTTTGTTTGTATGCAGCCATGATGGCCTTGCGTGTCTTGTGACATTGTGAGTGATGTCCCATGTTTGCATCCTGCTTTGTGCAACTTACTTGTCTTCTTGTGTGTTTACATTATTTTGATTGGTAGCTTACACAATGTTTGCGTAGATTACACATTGTCTTATACATGCATGTTTAATTGTACTAACACTTGTCTTTGGCTAGCCTTTTATTTGTGCGCACCTTGATTTCTACCAAGCACTTTCCCTTCCCCTACAAGGAATAGTTCATGTGGTTGGTCCTCTTTTGGGGCTGCATTATCCTATCAGTGATGTTGCATGCACCCCAAAAGAGGGGGGCATGATTTGGGGTTTTACATACTACACAACGCATTTACACCGGTTCAGTTTAGTGCACTTTCCACCCTTGGCATTATGGGTTACATACAACGAGTGGGTTCAAACTAGTCTACGAACCCTATACACAATGGATTTTATAGGACATGGTAGTCTTTAGCATTTTGGGAAGCCTTTAAAGCTTGGAGGATACATCAAAATTCCTCCCTATACTTCTTCGGCCAGTGGCATCAGATCACCCAAAAAACTAGGACGTACAAATATCGCTTCACACATGTTCAGGGAAGTAGTTAAAGATTGGAGGATAAAGCGGAATTCCTCCCTACACTTCTTCGGCCTATGACATCAGATTGCCCAAAAAACCCCGATAATACAAGATATCCTTCTACACACTCTTTCTTGACATGGATTAGGTGCACATGTTCCATTTACATTTTTCATTTGCATATTTTACATTTACATACTTTTACATGTGTCATTTACATTGTGTTTTTACACACATATACATACATATTTGAATACTTGATCATTTTCTCCTTGCAGGTCCAATCATATGGGAAACAAGCAATAAAATGGGGGCAACAACATTTCACGGTAGTACACATCATACTAACCATGCAGGTACATTACACACATCGACAACTACACACGTGTTTCCTCCCTAGGTTCACTCTCATCACTTTTTCATCTTTAGTTTCCACCCTCCACCATCTTTTTGTCATTCCACGCTATGTCTAGTCATTTAACGCATTTTATACTGCAATCATCAAGGACATAAGGTACGTATCTCTATCTACTTTATGTTACTGAGCTTCCCACTCACCAACATAAAGTGAGGAAAATGTAGACACAAAACCATGCACTTTAGGCATTATTTAGTCTTGGTCTCATACTACTATTTAGAAGGTTTTTGAGAGAAGTAAGTACTAATTAACCCATGTCTTTTGGACATCTTATTTTATTGTCTTTCATCATTACCAACCTCTTGAACCCGCACGCCTAGTCATATTTCATCGTTTTGTGTCATTTTAGATTTGACTGAGGCACCTAGGCTAGTACTGGGGTGCCTAGTACCACCAGGGGCACCCTGATCATTTTTGAACTTTCCTGCCACCTTTTAGGCACTTTCTAGCCATTTCAGCTTCTTATATTTTTTTTGGTTGGCCATTTTAAAGGTTAATTACGAAATTAGATCAAGATAACCCTATAAATATAAAGTTATGAGACCATAATGAGGAACCAAACACTAGTCACTTCTATTATACACCAAGAGTTACATCCATTTGGAAATCATTTACATCCATTAGCTCCATCACAAGAACAAGGCTGGTTTATTTGTATCACACGAGCATAGGGGGATGGAGTCTATTATATTCCATGCACACATTCTATTACATTTTCTACATCTAGTTATTACTCTCTACTTCACAAAGTGTGACTAACACAAGAGCACCTAGGGCACATGATGCACACACACACCATAACTACATTTGGGTATGAAATGTAGTGCAATGATTTATTAGTAAGCCCACTATTGTGGCAGCTGAGTTCAGCCTGACCCATTCATCTACATTCTTCTTTTTTAGGGTTTTGATACTTCTTGTGGTTTCTTGTAGGTCTTTCTATCATCTTGGATTAGCAACGACACCTGGCATAGTGCAGCGAATCTGATGCGATACACAGTGAGGGTTTTTGACCACCTGCCAAACCTATGACACTCAATTTTGGACCTTTTATAAAGACCAGAGTGGCCATTCTGCATACCAAAGAATCCGTAGGCACCCCAGTCCCTGTCTAGGTGCTCTAGTCCAGCTAGATAGCTCAGATCCATCCTTTCCAAGACCATTGCACAGTTGTTCTTGCTTCTTGTTCCTCCAATCATTTCTGTGAAGTAGTCTAGTGAGTTCCTCTAATAAGCTAATTTCATTCTAAATCTCTCACTACTCTAGGGTTCAGCATTTCCATTTTCATAATTGTTTGTTTCATTTCCATATTTATTTGCTACGTCTATTTACTGTATTTACATGTCATTCTAAATTAAATTAACTATCATATATCCCATTTTTAGTTAATCATAATGGGCATTGTTAACATTTGCTTTAATTTGATTGGAAAAATACATGCACCAAACGAATTGTTTCCCTTCCAGTGTCCACAAAAAATATTGAGCTACCCAATGTGGAATATCTATGGATCTACCCTACAACACAATCCTAGATTTAAGGAGTGATATCATTGCAATAAATAAATTATATGTAACACCTTGTATAACAAGGCCTCTTTTCAATCGATTAATTGCAGTTACAACAACACAAAAGAAAACTTAGATACATGGATAGTCAACTTATATTGAGAAAATCAAATAATTGAAAAATAAAATTGAACTTACCATCAACCTACATATTGTTATGAGATTCAAAATATTTTTTTTCTGCATTACTTAAGATAGGCTTGGTAGTCATGGTCATCTAGTATGGATATGGTAAATTGGTTAATCGATGGATGTCTACGGGCTCCGTGCTGAATTAAATTATATGATCAGTTAGAGGGATGGTAAACCTTCTATCTTCCGAGATGTAATAATTGATCAAGTAATCAAGGATAAGAGTGTCTGTTTCAAATTGGGGCATGTTGACAAGCCCCATGAATTGTGTTTTCTACATCCAGTCTTTAGGTGTTTCTTTTAGTTTTATTAGTGTAGTGATTTGATGACACATGAGATTTTTGTACTACAATTTGGCAGCAGGAGTAACTGTGGAAATAGCCATTGTTGAAAGTGTAGACACAAAATTATGCACTTTAGACAATATTTAACCTGGTCTTATACTACCATTTAGAAGGTTCTCAAGTGTATAAAGTACTAATTAAGCCCACCTTTTGGCCATCTTTTTCTTATATTTTATTTCATCTTTCCCATGTGTTTTCTAACACTTATCAGCCCATTTTATAACTTCCCTGACATTCTATCCCTAAATCAAGGCACCACAGCCTGTACTGGGGCACGTCGAGGTGCCCTGGTCCTACCCTGGGTGCCCTGGTCCTACCCTGGGTGCCCCAGTCTATGCAAATCCCCTTTCGCTCCTTTTTGGGTCTTTTCTAGTTGTTGGTCATCTTTATCTTTTTCCTAGTTGGCCTTGTCAGGATTAATTATGAAATTAAGCTTGAGAACCCTATAAATATAAATTTATAAGACCATATGGAGGCTCCAAGGTCTTGGCATCATATCACTACTATCACTCCATCTAGAGTTACATCCATTGCATCACTTGCATCCACATAGTGTCATTCATTCAAGCTAGGAGATATGCATCACACACACTACATAGGGGGAGGGATTCTATTTTATTCCATGCACACATGCTAGTTACATTTTCTATAGTTACTATTGCTCGCTACTTCACAAAGTGTGACTGGAACAAGGGCACCTAGGGCATGACATGAGCACACTCACCAGAACTACATCCAGGTCTGAAGTGTAGTGTAGCGCTTAGTGATAAGACCACTAGTTTGGTGGTTGAGGTCCTCCTAATTAGTTCATTTTATATAGTGCTTTAGTTATCCTAATTATATTAACATTAATATGCTAAGTATCCCTATCATAGGTCACTTTAGAAGAACCCTCACATTTTTGTTAATCATTTTGGTGAACCCGGCCATGCGCATTTATCGCTTTGTTAGGATTTCCCCACCTTTCCCATGGCTCCAAATCATGAGGAATTTACCTAAGCTCACCTTAAAGCCATCAATGATCACCTTACTACACATCCACATGATTTAGATTTACTTTTGTATGTGACTTGTGAAGAGGCCACTAACTTGGCTGAAATCAATTCTTCTATTTCTTTGCCCACTTTTGTCACCACTCAACCCCCTGCTTCCACACTCCCACCTATATCTACCATTCTAGTTACAGTTCCTAATCCCACTAATCATTTCAGACCTCCTTTGGTCTTGCATCAACGACAACCATCTTCTGTTGGTAATCATGATTTAACCTCTTTATATCACAATCTCTAGGATCAGATTCATAAATTACAACAAGTCACTACGTATCCTTCTTTATATTCTACCGTGTCGTTACACACTCCATTTGCACCTATTATTTCCACCTAAATTTCCCACTTTTAATGGACATGGTGACCTGTAAGAGCACCTTCATCCCTTTCATGGCGTTTGTCTTGATTTTGTCGATGATCATCTTCTCTTAGCTAAGATCTTTCCCCGTAGTCTCCATGACTATGTTGGTTCTAAGATTTACCTATTCATTCCATACCTTCCTTCACTCACTTAGCCGATTCCTTTCTCACACATTTTTCAATCAACATCAATTCTAAGATGACCCACGCCCAATTAGCACAAATCAAACAAGGATCCAATGAGTCATTTGCTAATTATGTTTTACACTATAAGAATCATCTTGATAAAATGACTAATGCCCTAGTTGACTCCAAACTACAAGATCTATTTATACAAAGCCTCTTACCACCTCTTCAAAAAAGTGTTCTCTTTGAGACATTTGCCTCCTTCGATCAACTTTGCCATACTCTTAAACTCCATAAATATAAGATTTTATTTGTTAACAAACTCAAGTATCAGGAACAACCTTCCTCCTCCACTCGTTATCAAAACAAGACACCTTTTAAACCCTCTACCTCTAATCCAAATGACAATAAGCTCATTGTTAATACTATTACCCCTTCTAAGGAAATTCAATCACAACCACTTAGGTGTATGTTCACCAATCTTCCTATGACACCACAACCTATTTTATGACAACTCCTCGACAACAATGTCATTACCCTACCCCACCACTCAAACTGGACCCATCTTGACCTAAAGGATGCAATTATAATGAAATTTTTTGTAGTGATTATCATCGTTGTGTGGGACACTCTACCAACTGATGTCTTAGGCTTCACACGATCATCCAAGACCTCCTTGACACTGATAAACTTGTGTTTCTGGAATCTACTCACCCTACTGCCTCTAAGGATAAGTGTAAAATAATTTTTTTTAGTAATGATTCCCACCAACATGAAAAAAATACCACAGACTCTTCCATTAATCATACATACCATGCCACACCACCTCCAAATGTGGGCGTGCTTGACTTCTTAGTCACTAGTACTGACAAGACCCCACCCCTTATTTCTTTTTCTCACATCGACTATCAGGCTACATTTGTATCTGACCATTTACACATACATACATCTATTGGGTCAACCTCTATCCACAATACTAAGGTCGATCCATCTTCCCCTATTAGTGCATTCTCTTTGCCCTTTTTATGCTCTATCAAGTACCCTCCATTCCGCATCGACTATGCATTCAACTGACCATATGGTGTTGTTAAGTTATGCATCACAGTTGGTCCTCTCACACTTCTCATCCCTTGCCTTGTTAGTCCAACCGTCAAAGGATGTGATTTATTGCTTAGTCTTAATTGGATCCGTAAATCCCAAGTTATTATTTCTATGAACCATTTGTGCCTCAAATTTATTTACGACAATCAAGTTATTTCCATTAACGAGATACCTCCTTCACCTCCATTATCGATGCCTTCTCATTCCAATACTTATATGTCTTCCCCTCTTACTCATATAGATCCTATAACATTTCCCACAATGCAACCCATTCCTCACTCACCACTTCGAATGGCCTCTACGCCACCATGTCATTCCCTTAGTCCCACACGCCATCATACACCTATTTCTAAGACCATTACCGCATCCTGTCAATGCTCATCTCCCCATTTTATTCCAGGTGGACCCTTCTCCCCTTCGCATAAGTCAGGACCTTGATCATCATCCCTTACGCATTTAACTACACCATGATGTTTGTCTTATATGCAGCCATCACATGCATATCGGCTTGATTCCCCTACGCAGCATTTTTCTACCATACTAAAATTACTCGAGCATCACCCTCCCCTTTCACCACCACATGCACCGATCAACAGACATTTGTCCTTCGACCTTATCAGTTGACTCATTACTTTTTACTTGGGGGCATAGTCACTATACACTCCCCCCTCCCTCATACTAGCATAATTACATTTATCCTTCCTTTGTTCCTTGACATCTAGACATATTCATCACATACTCTACCACCCTCATTACCCGATGACGCACTCTTGTGCTTCAGTTCACATTAGATTATTGAGGGATTACCATTACATTGAACCCCACACACTACACACTAGGTTATACACATTTACACCACATCATACATTATCCTATACATATCTCATCTACAATTCATTTATATATCATTTATCTCATACATACTACACTAGTCATCATCTACATACCATCCTTCCATTCTATATTGATGTTAGATCTCATTATACATGGGTCTAGTTTTACCTAGCGCATTCATCCATCATATCCGTGTTACATGCTACACTAGATTCCATTATATATGGGTCTAGTTTCATCTATCATCCTTAGATATTCTATATGGGTCTAGTTTCCATTCCATTCCACCCATCCACAACATATTGCATTGTCTTGGTAGCATTTACTCTTGCTTGTTAGTGTTTTGCATGCTCACTTTCCTACACATGTTAGATTTCTTTATTATATGTCATTATCATAAACACATGTGTGTTCACCTCTTTGTTTAGTGTGATCACAGATACAAGACTCTACACGTGGCATGGATTCTCACCTTCTACCCTTCCTATACTGGTCAATGGGGGCATCCACATTTATCTTTTCCAGGTGTTATTATTTCATTTTGTACTTAACATCTTATATTAATTGCTTATACATGCTTTGAAATATTGGTTATCACTCTGACATGCTAACGGGTGTTCCATGTGCAACACTTGTTTTACAAAATTACATGTTTCCATAACTACTTGTTTGTTTATACCCATTTGCTTTGTTTTCCATTGTCTGTGGGCTTTGCCCTTTGCTTTTGTGCATCGTTGTCTGTTGTTTGCAGCCATGATGGCCTTGAGTGTCTTGTGACATTGTTTTACAACCCGCTTTATGCGGTTTTCTTGTTTTCTTGCGTGTGTACACTACTTTATTTGGTATATTTTCTATTGTTTGAGTATTTTACACTTGTCTTATTGCATACATGTGTTTTTGGACTAACACTTTTTTTTTCTAGTCATCCCCTTTTGTGTGAACCTTGTTATCTACCAAGCGCTTCCCCTTCCCCCCTGTAGGATAGATTTCTATAGGTTTGAGTGTGTCTAGGTCCTCTTTTGGGGACACATTCTCCTTTTCCATAATGTCGCATTTGCCCCAAACGAGGGGGGCATCATTGAGGGTTTTATACTAACACAATGTCTTTACACTGGTTCAGTATAGTGCACTTTCTGCCCTTGTCATTATGGGTTTACATACAACGAGTGAGTTCAGACCAGTCTATGAACTCCATACACAACGGCCTTAATAGGACATGGTGTCCTTCAGAAATTCTGCAGATCAGTTACAAGATTGGGGGCTACAATGGGTGTGCCTCTCTACACTTCTCTGTCTAGTGGCGTTAAAACACCCAAAAAACTGGGACAGTACAAAGATCTCTTCACATTTCAGTAGAAGTGATTAGAGTTAGAGGATGCAATGTAACTCCTCCTTACACTTCTTTGGCTAGGGTGGCATGAGATCACCCAAAAAACTTATGACAATACATGATATCCTTCTACACCCTTTTTCTAGACATGGATCAGGTGCACATGCTCCATTTACATTTTCTAGCATATTTTGCATTTGCGTACTTTACATATTTCCATTTACATGCGTATTTTACACAACATTTTTACATACATACATATTTTACTACTTGATAGTTTTCTCCTTGTAGGTTTACCATATGAGAAACAAGCAGTCAAATTGGGGGCGGTAACAACAACGACGACAACAAAAACCTACCACTACAAGAACTTGCCTTTACTAACCATGCATGTACATTACACAGTAGTAGCTACACACGCGTTTTTCCCTATGTTCACTCTCATCACTTTTTATGTGCATTTTTCATCTTTAGAATCCACGCTCCTCCACATTTTCTTTGTGTCATTCCACGCTTGAGTCTAGTCCATCGACATGTCTTCTTCTACACTCTACATGGATATCAGGTAGGCATTTCTATCTACTTTATGTTACCGATATTTTTGCTCGCCAACATAAAGTGGGTGCAAAATGTAGACACAAAATTATGCACTTTAGAAAATATTTAACCTGGTCTTATACTGCTATTTAGAAGGTTCTCAAGTGTACAAAGTACTAATTAATCCCACCTTTTGGCCATCTTTTTCTTATATTTTATTTCATCTTTCCCACATGTTTTTTTAACACTTATCAACCCATTTCATAACTTCCTTGACATTCTAGCCATAAATAAGGGTGCCCCAGCCTATACTGGGACACCCTGGTCCCACCTTGAGCGCCCCAATCTATGTAAATCCCATTTCTCTCCTTTTTAGGCCCTTTCTGTTATTGGTCATCTTTATCTTTTTCATAGTGGGCCTTGTCCGGATTAATTATGAAATTAAGCTTGAGAACCTTATAAATATAAATTTATAAGACCATAATGAGGGTCCTAGGTCTTGACATCATATCACTACTATCACTCCATCTAGAGTTACATCCATTGCATCACTTGCATCCACATAGTGCCATGTATTCAAGCTAGGAGATCTGCATCACACACACTACATAGGGGGAGGGATTTTATTCTATCACATGCACACATGTTATTTACATTTTCTACAATCACTATTTCTTGCTACTTCACAAAGTGCAACTTGCACAAGAGCACCTAGGGCATGACATGCACACACTCACCAGAGCTACATCCGGGTCCAAAATGTAGTGCATCGCTCAGTGATAAGACCACTAGTTTGGCAGCTGAGGTCAGTCTAACCCATTCATTTTGCATATTTTATTTTTCTAGGGTCTGATACTTCTCTTTGCATTGCAGGTCATTCTTTAGCTCATCTGGCAGATCCAACGAGACAAACAGGGAAGGTTCAGAACCAACTTGCGACCATACCAATAATAGGTTAAGAGATTTAACAATGATCAGAGTGCCAAGATTACAGATTAGGGCAACCTAGGGTGCCCGATTACACTCTTAAACACCCCAGTCATTTAAGAACTTCTAGATCTGCCCTTTGCAAGGTCCTTGATTGTTCGTCTGTACTTTCTGATTTTATTTCTAGATCTGCGACAACCTATGACAGTCTCTACAAATCAGCTAAGTTATTTCTCTTCATTCTCTTACATACTAGGGTTTCTTTTCACTTAGAATAATTTACTTGCATTTATTTCATACTTTTCTAGTTCATTTTATACAATGTTTTAGTCCTCCTAATTAGACTAACATTAATATCCTAAGTATCCCTACCATAGGCTACTTTAGAAGCACCCTCACATTTTTTTAATCATAAGATTTGATTAAAAGTTACACGAGAGGGAGGGGCTGGAGGGAGGTTCAACTATAGGTTTAGACACATTGGTTTTGGGGCTAGGATGATTTTGTAGAAAATAGGAGTCATGAGAGCGTTGTAGATTTGTAGAAGTTTTTTTTTAAAGTAAAGAAATGAACCACGTGGTGGAAAATGATAGGTGGAGAGATTAGGGGTCACATGTTCTCAAGATGGTCATTCAACATATGATTTTCACGATCAAATGGAATGGTTCAAGAAAGTCGCACGTCCAATTGTGTAGAGACGAGCAAGATTATCATGTCCGTCCGACTAAATTTATTTGAGACGATAATCTAAACCATAGTAATGACAACTATCTAATTCATATGCCACACATCTTATAGTGCAAAGATTCTCAATACAACGATGACCATCCGATTGACTATGTGTAAGATGAATGTCTAACTTGGGTCGTCCAATACGTATACCACACATCTGATCACATAGAAATGGCCAAAAAAACGACGTCAAATAACATAGGGATGTCAAAACCAGTGTTGTATATGTCAGGTTGATAGAACACCGTCCATCGGAAGTCTAATATATCTTATTATACATCTACCTAACTCATGTCCAACAACCTTGTGAAACCATAAAAATCTGTAGTGTATTAAATCGCCTTTGCAATGAAATGTCTTTTGGTTATTCACCAATTTTTTAAAGTCAATTTTGGAGATTCACCAAAATATTCTAAGTTTTTTTTGGAGGGGGTTCTTAAAATGAACCCTGAAGATAACTACACTAGTTAGTAAATAGAACAAAAGTAAACACCTAACTAAATTGACGTAATAGTGATCAATCACTAACACCTAGTTGAAAAATAGTCATAACAATACTTGAAAAATACACTTTGTTATGTATAAATTTATCCCTAAATGCTAAATTAATAGATTAAAATAATAACTTTATCATCCCCTTAATTTTTTAGGAGAGTAATTCTGTATATGCCTCAAATTTTTCATGTGTAAGTGCTTGGGTGAAAGTATTAGCTTGTTTTCCTAAATTTTGGAAAAATTGAGTTGGATGTGGTGTTACTAGATGTTATCATGAATTAAATGTACTTATACCTCAATGTACTTGTCCCTTTGATGAAATATGGGATTGCAAACAAGTATTATCATACTATTATTGTTATAATGCATGATTATATGTTGTTTTTGTCCAGCTCCTAAACATTCCAAAATGTGACAGCCATATCACTTCATAGACAATCCTCTTATAATGTGATATTTTACTTCAGTTGAAGAGCATGAAACAACACTTTACTTCTTATTCCCCTACGATATGTCTATATCCCAATGAAAAAAAGAATCTAGAAGTGGATATCTTGTCAGTGATGTTGCTTATATGATATGAATCCATATAGCCTTTTAAGCATAATTTGACATTTCTCTTATATTTTAGGCGCAAGTCCATGGTACTTTTTACGTATCTAAGAATTTACTTTTCCACTTTAAAGTGAATTTTCTTAAAAACTAACACTAATTTAGATTGGTATCTCACTAAATAACTTATATATAGCCTAATCTAGGTTAGGTAAATGAGACCCTCGATTAACTGGAGATAAAGAGTTGCATCAACATGTGGTGATGGATATGTTTGAGAAATATAAAGCCTTAGCTACATAGGTGTAGAAATAAGATTGCAGTCCATCATCCAAAATATATCAAACAATCTCATGGTGTATTTCCTATTACTAAAAAAGACATGATTATATTTCCACCATACTTTCAGTCCAAGGCAATATTGAATTATCCCAAGAACTGTCATGTCAAACATTTGTTTAGATTTTTCTCTGTTTCTTTTATCACATGTAAATAAATTTTTGTGATAACCAGATCATTGACAAAGAAAACTATGATCACCATTTCCCCCTTATTTTTTAAGTTAAATATTGGGATCATTTGGGTCACAAAATCACACACTTAATATTTACATCATGCCTCTAAGTATGTCATTATATGCATGATTCCTAAGCAAGAAAACCAGACATTAACAACACTTATTTTTCTTTGTATTTACATTGTTTTATCTTCTTATACTTTTGTCCCTAGATTTTCTGGAATGACACCTTTATTTTTAGACATTTGAAACTATGTGACCCAACTCAATATTTCTTGTTTTATCCCTTCGAGTATCTCAGACATTACCTCCCATTAGGGACAGGTCTGCCGAGGTGTTACTGTCCCCTTTGTGCACTTGTCCTTTTCCCTCCTTTTCTAAAATTTGAAATGCCACATTGACTATTATCTTTTCTAAATTACTACCTATAATTATGGGTCATATTTTTAGTTTTTAATGATGAAATTCACATAAGGGAATCATATATATACATGAAGTACTCACTCTTTTTGTGGGTTGGGCAATTTGTACTATTACTTCTTATCTACTACTTGGGAAAAGAGCAACACTCAAAGACTGCATTTGGGATGCATCATTCACTACATAAGAGGGGATATTTAAGAATTCCATCTCACACCATCATCTTGAGGGGAAAGTATCCCACCATCTTTGTGTGACTGGAAAAATAGAAACCAATCTTCAAGGGAAACAATTTTATCATACACACTAGAACTACATTGAGTTGGAAATGTATTGCAATGCTTGGATACAATCACATTGGGGTGACCGTCAAGGTTAGTATGAATCAAGAAGTTTTATTATTTATTTTTTCTAATGTGTACTTGAACCTTGTGTAGGTAAATAGGGTTTTTTTTTCATGTTCAAGTGTAACTGTAAAACACTACAACAAAGTGGATGCAACAAAGAGCAAAAGGAAGAAGACATTATCAGGACCTAAAAAGATCATATCCAAAGAAGTTTCTAGGACACTAGCACTCGGGGCAGTTATTTTTCCCTTCAAGGTGGTTTTTTCTAGAGGTCTTGCAAGTCTCATTTTTCTAGACAAAACATACTCAGCCCATACTAAGTCTGTTCCATGTAGTTCCTAGTCCAGAATCAGTCTAGATCTTTGAATACAAACTAAGACACTCTTATCTCGCTATTATTTACACTTTCTTATCTCTTGCATGATAGATATTTCTTGTTATTGTTATATCTATTTTATCTTAGTCCTCTGATAAATAATTAATTCTATTAAATCAGGGGTTTCAGTTGAATCCAATGTGAATGATATGTTCGTCTATATTATTGTACCATGCTCTACAATCCTTCTTGTGTCCATATAGTTTTTTATTAGATTAGGTAAAAAATAGGGATCAAATCTCAGAGGCCTTACATCAGAGAATACATTGTGAAAGCATACAAAAAGAAGCAAAAAGAGAGATATGACCAAAATGAGTTAAATAGGCTTAACTAGAAAGAAAGAAGGTCCAGAAACCCAACCATAGAAAGAGACAAAACAAAATAGTATGCAACTAGTCTGGAGTTGTTCGCCAAAACAAAACAAGAAGTTCAAAGAAAAACTAATTTAAATTTTGACAATAGGGGGTTGCCTGAAGTGCTGGTAAGGTCCTCTTTTTTTTTTCTTATGCTCCAGCTCCTTTTGAGTCTTCCCACCATCATCTTCCTCCTCTGGGCTGCTAATGTAGGGTTGGAATTTCCTTTTCTTCAAGCCCTCCTCCACAGCCTCCAACTGAGCCTACATGGCTTTAACCAGCTTATCTAACTTCGTGACTTCCCCCTAATGTTCCTATGAGATATACCAATCTACTTAGTGGCCTTAATGATGTCTATCATCCCTTCCCTCATGTCTGAGTTATCTTCTTCCATAACCTGCACAACCATCTACATCTGCTTCATTATTTTACTCAGGTTCTCATAATTCTACCCATCATCATCCATGCATTTTACTTTTCCTTTGGAGGGAACTTCATTGCCTTTACCCTAGTTATCCCTAATCTACTCATCATTATCATCCTCACCAATGTTAATGGGCTCCTTTGTCACACACATCTTGGTAAGACACTCAGCTAGAGTGATATCGTCATCCTCCTCATTTGGAGCCATTGTCTTGGTCGAAATAGGTTTTCCATTCTAGAACAGGAGGAGTATGAGACCTTCATGAATGGGAGACTCTACTTTCCCCCCCTTAAAATCTCTCACAAAATCTAACAAAGACATATAAAGAAAAAAAGGAATACTCATCATTTTTTTTTTCCTGAACATGTTCAAATGAGAGAAGTGGTGTGTATAAATCTTGTGATACTTTCCTTCAAGGTTAATGTAATTCATAATATGAAGACATGCCTCTTTCTAGACCCCCGTGATACCAGACCTAGCAATGTCATCAATGAAATAATGAAAATTTTCCTTACCAACGAAGAATGTGTTGATTTAATGTTCCCTTCGATTCCTATCTTTGAAAATATTGATACCCTTCATCTCCACTTCGGTAACCTAGGCAATGAACTGCTCTAAAACCTCCAGCTCCATTCCCTGAACCACAAAATTTCCATCATGCCACGCCAAGCTGAAATCCTTGGAAATAGATTGGTCATTACCATGAAGCTTGGCAATATACTTTCTGAAACACCTAATTCTGAGCATATGCCACATAAAAGGATTGTTTGTAATGCTCCCATGGCTGAAGGGTTCAACACAAACTCTATCACCTCCCATGGTTTCTCTGTTACCTTTCTAAATCAAAACCAATTGCATGATACAAATGATGGACTCCAGATGAACGATCTTGGAAATGAAATCACCACACTCGAATTTACTACCTTAACAATCATGAAAAATAAATTCACTTGTGTGAGTATAAATAAAATCATTATGATTTGTCATGTTGTATGATATCATTAATAGATGAGGGAATTACATCACCTTTCATCCAAAATTCGTGTTCATGACTATACACCCCTATGTTTTTTTTTATTATTGGCAAATAGTTTTTTGAAAGGGACTATACCCTTGAGAACAAAAGAGGGCCTAGAAGCCAGAATAGGAAAGAGAACTAGAACAAAAAGGATTAAAATTTAGATGGGACAATGAAGCCCAAAGTAGCCAAAGAGCACCTACCAAAACAAAATCAAAACAGAGTGAAAAATGCAGAAAAGTAGCAAAACGACAGCAAAAAAATAGCAAAAATTACACAGAAGTGCAGCAAAAGCACCCCCAATTACTTCTTGGTGGATTTGTCGATGGTGGATTTGATAGTTTGCCAAGATTTGAACATCCCCAAGGTCATCATGTGGGCAGTGTCTATAACATCCAGCTGAGCAATGGTCCTTTTGCTTTCCTTATCAGTCCCCCAAAGGGTAGCTGGAACCCCGCTGAGATTGGAGACACTTAAGACATGTTGCTCAATGAACTCTTGAATAGAAGTAAAAATGGCCATGTTATAGTCATGGCGAGTTTTGGCCTTCCCTAAACGAGAGTCTAAGGAGTTCAGCTTCTTATAAATATCTTCAATCTGGCTATTATCCATAGCCACCTCCTCCTCCTTCCTCTTACCTTTTTGTTTTGCCATGTTTTTAACCTCTTCCCTCAACAGCTTCATGTCAGCTTCTAAGGCCTCCGGCTTTTTTGTGGAGCTCTCCATATGTTCTTCCTGTGAACTAGCCCCGCTAATATGAAGGAGGTTATGGGCAGTTTCAATCTCCTGAGGACCCTTCCCCACAGCAGGGATATCAAGATTCAATCTTCTAGAGGACCTGGTAACCGGTCTGGCCGAAGTGGAAGCAAAGGGGGTGGGGGTAGAGGTGGGGGGAATGGGAGATGGAGCTGGGAAGGCCGGGAGAGGGGTGACAGTAGCAGTGGCGGGGACAGAGTGTGGAGAAATGGGGCTGGTAGCTGTAGAAACAGGTAGAGGGGGAACAGAGCCAAGGGAGGGAGGTCAGGAGACCGAAGGAGACATAACTTATGCAGCAGGAAAATTAGCCCCTGGTGCAAGGGAACAACACGAGCATGCTTTTGAAACTTCAAAATGGAGTGCTCAAAAGAGTTAAGCAGATAATGGGGGAAACATATCGTGCGATTCCTGCGAAAATGATTGAGGAAGACAAGATGTTTAGTAGGTACAGTGAAGAACCTCCCTTCCAAAGAAATGAAACGCACCATCATGCGGGTAACCTCATCATAGGGCGAGGGGATTGAATTGACAAGCAGGCCCGCCGTGACAAAGACCAGCTTCTCAGTTCCTTCAACAAATCTCCTCTTCTCAGCTTCTCTGTCAACCCTTTTATTAAAAAAAAGGTAACCATCCATGCCAAGGCCTGTCGCTTCAGCTATCAACTCCTCATTGATCGCAATCTTCTGCCCCCCATACTCAACAGTGCGATCCTTCCAATCTTTTGCAAAACGCACTGAAATACTTTGATCATGGCCCTGGACCTTCTCCATAAATTTGGTGATACCCCCTGGCTTAGAATATTCCAGAGCTCCACATTATCCCTCCAATCCGGATCCGCGCTGGGCTTGATTTGGCAAGGAGGGCCCCCCATTGTCACCTTGCTTAACTGCTTGCAAAAAACATTACAACCCTTAGGAGCGCTAATGCCAGTCTACTTTTTGCTATTATAATTCACGCAGTGAAAATGCTGATGAGAATAGCCATTTATTTTCCCGCAAATACCCGTGTGACTACTGATTTGCACTTGTGTAAGTTCACATGTGAGAACTACGGCCCTTTTTCCAGCCCGCTCCCTATCATCATTAACATTATTTCAACCTTGGGGATCCATAGAGATTTGCAACCAAATTATATAGAGCACAATGCTGCCCGCATGCGCGACTTTCCTTTCAATATAAATCCATTTGAACTTTCCATTATTCTTCATACAAACTTGATTGTTTGACAAGATTTGTATAAGATTAGTTTTGAAGCCAGCACGTGTGGGAGCTTTATTAATCCACTCCCAATGATCATATCCCAAATCTTGAATTTGCATGTTTATAGATATCCGCTTGAATACTGCTTTGAAGCTATTTAGGAATGCTATTATTATCCCAAACCATGAGATTAACATTAATGCCATAATTTGCCAATGCATCTGCCAGCTTGTTACCCTCCCGGTAAGTATGTATGATCCGGATATTAGTGAATGTTTGGCAGATACTTATGGACTCTGAGATAAAATCCTTAATGTTCCAACTTGGAGGTGAGCACTGATTAAGATGATTAATGATATTCAAGGAGTCCCCTTCAAGAATGAGGTTTTGGATATTATGATTCTAGGCAATTCTCAGGCCCCATAAAGCAGATAATGCTTCGGCAAAATGATTGGTTTGAATTCCTGTTTTTCTAGCATACGCAACAATTAGATTAGCTTTATGATCCTGGATCACTCCTCCCCTTGCCGCAGTCCCAGGGTTACCCTTAGAGGCCCCATCAAAGTTCAACTTATACTAGTTAAAATCAGGAGGATGCCATTTAATCAAAGATCTATCAATACTATTCCTGGGATTACTACTGCTACTGACAGCTCCTATTTGCCAATAGGATAAGACATACTCTTCATTTTCTGGATAACTCTTATTCTTGGGGGGTTTAAATCTAGCTATATTCTCTTTGATATCATTAGAAATTTTATCAATATTGAGCTTATAGTTCTGATTCTTATTTCTAAAAATAATATCATTTCTATCCTTCCATATCCTCTAAATGATATGAGGGATAGCCAGCTCCCAGATCCTTCTGACAACACAATGTCTATAAGGTGGGTTCCATTGAGTCCATAGCTGATTGAAATCTTTCGGCACCACCCATAGAGCTTCAAATTTAGAGAGGGCAAAACTCCATATTCTGGTAGCATAATCACAATGGATAAACAAATGACTGATATCCTCAGAGTCTTTTTTACAGAGATGTCATCTATTAGGCATTATAAAACCTCTTCTCATCAGTTTGTCAGTGGTAAGAATCTTGCCTCTAATAGCCAACCAAAGGAAGAAATTTATTTTAGGAGTTAATTCAGCCATCCAAATCCTATTCCAATTGAACTCAGATTGACTACTGTCGAAGAAAGTGTTATATCCAATTTTGAAAGAATAATCCCCATCAATGGAATTATGCCAGACCAGCTCATCCTTAGTATCCAGTTGACTTAAGGGAATAAGATCTAACTGAACTTGAAGGGAGGAAATAATTTGTACCAGATCATCTTGCTCCACTGATAGTTTTTTCCATTTCTTCCTATTGCCATTTCCCTCAATATAACCCTTGATTTTAATGCCATATTTGTTTACTAGACTGTTCTTAACAATCCCAAAACTATCCATAAGATTGCCATTAAACCAGTTATCCTCCTAGAAATTTATATCCCAACCATCACTCACTTTCCATTTACTGCCCTGTTTGATGAAATTTCTACTCTTAACTAGATTGTTCCAAAAAATGGAACCATAGGGGAGGTGCTCATCTTGCAGGAAAGAATAGACAGTTTGTTGATTTAGATATTTAGCTTTGATTAAATCAATCCAGGGTTGTTTCTCTGAAAGCATTCTCCAGCCCATTTTCGCAATGAGAGCCTCATTCATTTTCTCGATGTCTTTTATACCCAATCCTCCCATATATTTCGGGGTACAAACCTTATCCCAAGCAACTAAGTGAAATTTAAATTTCTCATCCATGCCCTGCCATAAGAATTTTTTTTGAATCCTCTCAATATTTTCTTTGAAGGAAGAGGGGATCTTGAAGAGTGACATGATATAAATGGGCAGATTTTGGAGAGTACTTTTAATGAGCAGGCACTTACCAGCACTAGAAAAAATGGCTCCTTTCCAACCAGCCATTTTTCTTTGAAATCTCTCCAAAAGCTCATCCCACACCTTGCTAGAGACTTTTTTAGTGCCGAGAGGAAGGCCCAAGTAAGTGGCTGGAAGTGCGCTTATATTACAGCCCAGAATTTTAGCAATTTTAAGCTGTCTTTCTTCAGGAGTGTTGAAGAAGAAAATGGAGCTTTTATCATAATTGATCTCTTGCCCAGAAGCAGATTTGTAGAGTTGCAGAATAGCCTTGGTAGCCTTAGCTTCAATGAATGAAGCCAAAAGAAGGAGGATAGTATCATCCATAAATTGCTGATGGGAGACAACTTGGCTGATGGAAGTGGGATTTGAGCCTTTCAAAAGACCGTCATTGACTGCTTTACCAATTGTTCTACGAAGGCTATCAGCCATAAGAATGAAGAGAAGGGGAGAGATGGGGTCCCCTTGCCTTAACCCTCTGCTGCTAGTGAAAAAACCCACAGGCTCACCATTAACCACCACTGAAAATATGACTGTAGAGATACAAGCCTTAATAATTTTTCTAAATTTGTCCAGAAAACCAAATTTAGTTAAGACTTTGTCAAGAAAAACCCAAGAAACCTTGTCAAAGGTTTTATTCATATCAAGCTTGAGAGCCATATTTGCTTTTTTATTATTCTCCATAGAATGAATGGTCTCATGAACCATGATCACTCCATCTTGAATAATCTTGGCTTTGATAAACCCACTCTGCTACCTAGAGACCAAATCATTCATAATGGATTGGAGCCTTGTAGCAATTATTTTTGTGAAAATCCTGTAGATAACGTTCACAAGGCTGATGGGCCTGAAGTCTTTGAAGTCCTTAGCATCCATTTTTTTTTGGGGCCAACACAATGTGAGTGTTGTTCAGCTCTTTCAAAAGATTTCCAGTTCTGTAGAATTCATTCACCGCTCTGAGAAGATCATCCGAACAAATTTCCCAAAATTTCTGAAATTTTTTTATGGAGAAACCATCCGGTCCTAGAGCCTTGTCGCCTTCTAAAGTAAAAATAGCCTTTTGCAATTCTTCAAGCATGACAACTTTGGTGATATTTCTAAATATTTGTTCCTCAATTTTTCCTTGGGGAATAGCTTCCAACATAAAATAAATAGCCTCAGCATTGATGATATTCCTCTCCTCAAGAAGCTTTTTATAGAAATCAAGTGCTTCTTCCTTGATGTTAATGGGATCTTTTATAGTATTTCCATTACTTTTAGCCACTTCCATGATCCTATTGCAAGCTTTGTGCTTCATCATGGTCATATGAAAGAACTTCGTGTTCCTATCTCCCTCTTTAAGCCAGATAGCTCTAGATTTAAGTCTCCATAAAGATTCTTCTCTGCTGCAAATCGTATGTAACTCAGAAAGAATATTCTTTTCATTAGTTTGATCTTTAACAGATCTCCCCATTGTATCCATTTTAATTTCCAAACCCTGGAGCTTTTGTTTTAACTTCTTTTTAATATCAAACACATTGCCAAAAACTCTTTTATTCCAGATTTTAACTTGCTTTTTAACATTCTTGAGCTTTTGAATTAATCTATATTGTGAAGTGCCTACACCATTCCATCCCCACCATTCTTTTATCTTGTCATAGATGTTGTCATGTTCCATCCACATCTTTTCAAACTTGAATGAGCTTCTGATGGGTTTAGTCCAATTGAGAAGATTTAAAGCAATCGGATTGTGATCCGATCCAACTCTGGGCAAGGAGGAGAGGTGAAAGTCTTGACTGAGAATCCAGCTCGCTGAAATCAGTGCCCTATCCAATCTCACCTGGATAAGATCTTTTCCCAACCTTCTATTATTCCGGGTGTATTTATTCCCATGGAGATCCACATCTAAAAGATTATGTTCAACAATAAAATCAGCAAAATCCTCCATACCTATAGAAAAGTTGGAGATTCCTCCATATTTTTCACCTGGGTTAAGAGGGGAATTAAAATCCCCCATTATAAGCCAGTTAGCTGTACTATACTAATTTCTAAAGGTTTTAAGATCAGCCCACAGTTTTCTTCTCCCACTCACTGTATTAGGGGAATATATGTTAGACAGTATCCATTCACCATTATTCTCAATAGCCAGAAATTTGATTGCAAGATGATTAGTGCTAGCATTAAGAACCGTACCAGTACACTACCTTTTATCCCAGAGAGTAGCCAGTCCTCCAGAGGTCCCCTGAGAGTCTACAGCCACCATTTCAGAATTTTCCCAGAAACTCTTTTTATTAGTTTCAAGGATCTTAGCTTTCATCTTAGTTTCCTGCAAAATCAAAATACTAGGACTACTAGAATCCCATAACTCCTTGATGATTCTCTGCTTGGAGTTTCCATTTAGACCTCGGATGTTCCAAGAAATAATCTTCATTTAGAATGATTAGGAGTTGGGATTGCCTGATGGTTCAATTGACGTTGAATGCCATCTGCTGTCTCTCTCAGTTCTCTTAGATCTAAGAGCCTTTTTTGAGGGCCTTCCTCTTTTAGAACTACCTCCAAAGTCTACTAGTATTCTTGCAGAAGATCTAGTAGTTCTAGATGTTGAGGCATCCAAGTTGTCCTTTTTCTTTTTCTTATCACTGTAAAGTGATTCTAGGATCATTTCAAATCCTTTCATTCTCTTTTTCATTTTTTAAATGACCTTTGTGAATCTAGAATTTAGATCCTCATCCACTTTGACAGGCGTAACTTCTCCCTCTTCACGCTCCTTCTGATTCTTGTCAATAGAGTGTGGATCAACTGTTCTGATGCTGTAGCAAGCAGGTGAAATTGTTGACCTGTTGTTGGGACAAGGAGGTAAATCTCTAGATAATATACCATCTCTCCTAGGAGTGTTACTCTGCAGATTTTCTTTGAAATCCATACTACCCTTGTCCGATATATCCTCAATGCTGCTCAGAGGTTTAACTATCTCAGTTTTCTTTTTGTTCTAATATTGATCATTTGGGACTATTAATCTTCACAGATCCTTCTTGCTTGTTCACCACCATGGACACCTTTATAGGATTTTCCAAGTCCTCTTTGCTAGGTGCGGCAAGCAAAGTTGCTGCTGGGGTTTTAGGATGCCAGACCAAATGCTTCCTTATTTGGGTTCTAAAACCCCTTTTTTTTTCCTTTTCTATTGTAGTCCAAATCTTTCTGATTAGGGGCTTTGTCATCAGTGTGAAGAGCTCTGCATTCCTTCAAGACAGAGCCATCCACAGGTTGTTCAACTTCCACTATCACCTTCCTGGGACAACTTGTGGTGGAGTGTCCTATGCGATGACATTGTTTACATCTCAAATAAAAAGTTTCAAACTCAATCTTTTGAGTCCACACCCCATACCTAGATTTCAAAATGATGTATTCCGATAATTCCTGCTCCATTTCAAAAGAAATGCAGAATCGAGCAAAAGCAAGTCTGGATCTGTTTCTCATGGGCCCATCCAGCCCGATACGAGCACCTAAGGACTTAGTAATATTAAGCAGAATTTCATCATCCCAAAAATGCAATGGTAGCCCAGGGAGCCTACACCAGATTGGAATGGTGTTTATATTTTTAGTGTTAGGTTCAAATCCAGGATACCATTTTTTCAAAAATAGGCCCATATTACCACACCACCATGGTCCTCCCAGAAGCATCGATTCCAAATCAGCTTGCTGATTAAATTTTGCTAGAAAAAAACCTCGTGGCATGATGGTAATACTCAGATCCCCCTTAGGTTTCCACTTTCTCAGAGCCCATTTTCTAATAAAATCAATATTAGGTCTAGAGCCAAGAACCTTACTAATAAGGGAGAGATTTGCTCAAAGCCCTATCAACACAGCCATCTGGGACCATCAGGCAGGTGGCACCTTCACTGTCCTTTTCCCACTTGAACTGACATTTGTGAGGAGAATGCGGACCCACTTTGATGTTAGGGCTTTGGAGAATCTTATTCCAAGCCAGAGGTGTGGATCCCAACATTTCCACCTTTTCATTTTATAGATTTACAACCGTCTAATTTTGGTCAAAGATCAACCTTTCCTCAACACATTTAGGCTTAGTGCGCAGACATTCTGTAGCTAGAACTGCAGAAACTGTGCTGACTATACACCCCTATGTTAGCAAGCTTATCATCACATTTATTACCAAGACAGGGGGTATGATTGATATTAACCATATCACAGGATTTGAGGAGTTCTTTAACATCTTGGAGAATATTGCCAAATACCCAATTTTGAATGTTATTCCTATTGAGGGCATTAATAATGAGAAGTGAGTCACCCTCGATTTAGATATGTTCAATCCCTTTTTCCTTAGCTAAGATGACTCCCCATAACAAGGCTCTAGCCTTTGCCACATTATTGCATTGAATGCCTAGGGGACCAGCATAAGCCAAGAGCCAATCACCATCTTGTTTTCTGATGATACCCCCACCAGCCTGCTTTAGATTACCTTTTGATGCACCGTCAAAGTTTAGTTTGAAATAGTTCCCTTTTGGTTTAGACCATTTAATCATAGGTTGGGGAAAAATAACCGGAGGGGGACAAAACGTGAACTATTTTAGAACTTCCTCTTCCACCTTAGGGAAAACAACTTTTTTCTTGCCTTTTAAAAGTTTAGTGTTTTCTTTAATGGAAGAAATAACATGAACACTAACCTTTTTTATGTTAGATTTCTATTTTTTGAAGATAAGAGCATTCCTTTCCTTCCACAAACACCATAGGAAGTGAGGAAGTGTCAGCCACAAGAACAGGAAATCTAAAAGGGCGCTCCCATTGTAAGCTAAAATCCTCAATAATGTTGGGTTGCATCCACTACACTTTTAACATATCCATAACCACCAAGAAAACTACCTAAGAAAAATGACATAATAAAAAGAGGTGGTTGACACTTTCCTCCTCCCTACCACATACAGAGCATTTGTTGGGAATGACCATGCCCCGCTTCATCAAGTTATCCACGGTGAGAATTTTATTTTGGGCTACCAACCAGTAGAAGATGTTCACCTTGGGAAGGAAATATTTCACCCATAGTATGCTCCAATACTCCTTTTGAGCATAATTTTTGAAGTTCAGGAAATAGGCAAATTTAACCGAATAATTTCTAAATTCCTCTTCTTTCCAAATAATAGAGTCCTCTTGATTTTGAAATCTAGGAATGTGGAAGTTCCATTATTTGTCATTGAGGTTTGTGAAGGGTTGGCTCTCGCCATTGTATTTGTGAGGTAGGGTTAGTACAACCCATTTGGAACCTTCGCCAGTATCCTCCCAATAGTCCTAGATCCAAACCTTGCCCAATTCCTCAAAGTGTTGTGACACTATTTTCCAGGGCTCCACATCAGCTAAAGGTTTCTCTTCTAACTAGCAGTCCTTTCAAAAATGGATCTTGTTGTCCATACCAATATTCCATTTAATTCCCTTACTTAATACATCCTTGGAAGCAACAAAAGATCTCCAAAAAATAGACCCATTAGGGAGGTCATTTTGCCTACATTCCTTAAATATTTCTTCCTGGTGATGTCCACCCATAGGCCATCTTATTTAATCACCCTCCGTTTGGCTTTGGCCATGAAAGCTTCATTCACAAGTTTGATATTCTTCAAGCCTAATCCTCCATAAATTTTGGGTCTTGAGTCCATATAAGTGACTATATGATCTTACACACCTTTTTTTATTCATTCACTGTGAAAAAACCTTTTGGTTGATTCATGTATAGTTCTTCATTAAAACTTCCATTGAAGAAGATATATTTGACATCCATCTGATGAACTTTCCAAACAAATTGAGAAGCCAAGGAAAAAATCATCTTGATTTTCATAACTTTGGCAATGGGGAGAAATTGTCTCCTCATAGTCTATTCCTTCCTTTTGAGCATACCCTTAGCTATGATTATTGCTTCGTGTTTATCTATTTTTCCATCTATGGTATACTTGGTCCTTAAGATCTACTTGCACCCAATTGGATTCTTCCTTGGTAGGACAGGTCTACAAGTTGTCATGTCTTATCTTTCATCAATGACTGATATTTAGCCTCCATGGCTTGTTTTGAAGGTTTTCAATCAAGGGATTCTTATAGCATTGTTTGGTCATGATATTTAACAAGATGACTCATCGAGGCCATGTTTACCTATTCAAGAGATTTTTTTTCATGTATTTGGTCTAGATGTAGATGTTCCTGAGAATCCATCTATGTTGGCATCTCTAATCACTTATGTACATAATTTTGGAATACATGAAGAAATATGCGGTGGATTTTAACTAATTTTCTTATTGTTGCAGTCACCATGTTCATTATTTTCATCAATCATCACAGGTATTTATTCTAAAGTTTTTGTATCTGAGTCTATGGATAGTTGACTTGAAGCACATATCTTGTCAAAATGAACATTTGTTAATGAAGGATTTATTTATTTTTGGATCAATCAACTTGTATCCCATTGAATTTTAATTATATTTAATGAGCGCGCGTTATTTTGTATACTTCATGTCATATTTTTTGATTTCATTCTTTTGGACCAACATACGGGCCTTGCTTTTGAAAACATGAAGATGAGATTTTGATAGTTGCTTCCCTAACCATGCTTCATATAGATTCATGTCGTCAAGTGGAAATTTTGGTGATATTTGAGTGGATATATTATGTTTTTTGTATGCCTCTACCTAGTTGTATTTACTCAAGCCTACATCATCAATCATACTTTGCACGATTTTCGTGATTGTGCAGTTTTGTTATTTTATAACACCATTATGTTAAAGAGAGTATGGTACATACTTTGACATTTAATTCCATGTTCTTTCAAGTATGTTTTAAAAGAATTATTAGTGAATTCCCCCCTTTATCCAAGCAAGGAAACTTTATGTGACAACCAAAGTATTTCTCAACAAGAAATTTAAACTCTTTTAATGTATGGAAATCTTGATCCTTTTTTATTATATAGGGTAAAAACAGGGATCAGCTCCTAGAGGCCAGTACAAGAAAGATTATATCATGAAGGCTCCCAAAAAGGAACATAAAGAGAAACATGACCAAGAAGAGTTAAACAAGCTTAACTCCAAAGTAAAAAAGGTCCAGAAACCCAACCAGAGAGAGAAACAAAAACTTAAACAACTAAATAAAAAACATAGACAGTTCACCAAAAAACCTTCGAAAGTATTCATCCTTGGTCTTAAGTAGGTAAATTCACATTTTTTTAGAATAGTCCATCAATAAATATCTAGTAGTATTGATAGCTTGTATAGGCATCTGACATA
Organism: Taxus chinensis; assembly: GCA_019776745.2. Taxonomy (NCBI): domain Eukaryota; kingdom Viridiplantae; phylum Streptophyta; class Pinopsida; order Cupressales; family Taxaceae; genus Taxus; species Taxus chinensis. Next base: position 635,850,160 of record CM034155.1, on the reverse strand, counting down.
TTTCCATAAATATTGATATGAAATAAGTCTAACTTTCTAGTGGCTCTTTTTAGATTCTTTGGAAAATGATCTTAATGTTATTTCCCTACTAGACAACTAGCGTAGATATTTATGTTCTTTGGAAATCCTAAAACCATGTCTCTATGGTTGAATCAGACTAAGAACCCAAAATTTATGTGTACGTATCTTTAATGCCACAAATTTAATGAGGTTGTGTCTTTAAAAATGAGTGTTTGATGGTTAATGAGTGTGGGAAAAAAATCTAATTGGAACACATGTTTATGTAAGATTCACGTGCAAAAACTTTAGACTATTTGTTTTTATCCCTAATGAGGCACATATTTTTTCCCATTATGTAATCAAACTCAACTTTAAAATTTTTATCCAATAGCTAATTGATTGAAATAAGATTTTTGGTTAGTCTCGATACAACCAGATATTGGTGAGTGTGCAATGATTATTTCCAAGTTGTATTATTATATCTCTAGTACCATAAACCTTGTAAGAAGTGTCATCCCCCAATTTATTAATTGATTTTTTGGTGGTATTTGGAGTGGTGGAGATCCAATCTTTTTGACCTATCATGTGTTTAGTTGTACTTGATTTTATATACAAGACAAAACTTTATGTGGAGGTTTTTTCCACTATTTGTGCAGCGAAAAGTTTATCATCAAAATTTTCATCCTCAACAAAAGTTGCATCTTCATCAGTGGGATTTTCATGATGTCTTTGTTTTTGCTGCTAGTTTTTATTATGTTCTTTGGAATTTTAGGGAGATGACTACTTGTTGTTGTTTGACTATCGACATTGATTGGGTTCTAAATCTTTTAACTTGTTAGTCAATCCATTAAACTAGTATTTCTTGTTCTTTGACCTTTAAATACAAATTATACATTTTTGTTGCTTCAAAATGCTTAGGAATTCAATTATTGATTTAAACCTTTATTATTGGGTAAATTATGTTTTTTCTTCCATTTGTATTTATAAGCCAATACATGGTTGTGTTCACCATCTAATTCATGATGTATGGATTTCTCTTGTTGCAAAAATGTTAACCAACTTTTGGAATGTTATTTTTTATTTTGTGGCATTGTGTTTTGTCACAAACATCCTAAATGAGGAATGTAGACCTTGCAAAACAATGGGCATGAGAGAGGTTTTTGTAACTTCTTCTCTAAGAGCTAGTGAGGAGGCCCTCAATTTCTTAATTATCAGTAAGAATGATTCTACAAATTTTGAGGATTTGAGATTTTAAGTTGTGAAATTAACTTTGTAAGTGGAGAATGGTGTTTTGATTATTAAACTCAAAAACCACATTGATATTTTACCACATTTATTTGGTTTTGTTGACATCCTTACATGTGACTCCCGAACATGATGACGAGATTAGAATTATAATTCACCTCATCCCAATTTATCTATAGGTCAATATAATTTGCATCTTGGATAGAAGTGTCATTAACAAAAAAATTAAATTCTTTAAACTCCAAACAAGTCTTCAATTTTTTCTTACATGCATCATAATTGTCTTCTCTCATGAGCTATGAATCTAGCAAAAAAATTTGGCCCATTTTCCATTATGCAAAAATTAAATGGAAATATGAATGTTGGATTGGTATATTATAAATCCAAACTAGGTTGCTTTTTCTATATAATAACATGTCAATATACCAATCCTATCTATATACAATTCCCTTGTGATATAACTACCCATTGGTACATGGAATAATCTCGTCCTTTTGATATACATGGTTATACATGACAGAGATGTTAACATAGACGAGAGAATAATGGTATGCGATACATATACAATATGTAAAAGGGATCCATCTGATCAATGACACATGATTAGAGAGTTATTTTGTATTTGGTTTAAAAGTCCCATTATACTCATATTTTTCCAATTTTAGGATTTACGTCAAATTATTATGGTGGATGGGAAATAAAGGGGATGGAAAGGAGTACTTTATCCTTATTTATCCCCAAATATTATAGGTAAAATGTTGTATACATTGTTTTTGTATTTATGTTATGCATTATATGTAATAGTTAAAATATGACCTATAAGCATCAACCAAAGGTACCGTATATACCAAATGTTACGATGAAATAAAATATCCTGTGTTTGCGTTTCAAAAAAATGATATTTTGCATGCATAATGGTTTGCAGATTTATGGAAACCTAAAAAATTACCAAAAAAATTGTTAAAAATTATACAATGCTGTTGTCAGAAAAAACTAGAAAATCAGCAAGTACAACCAAAAAGAAAGTTTGAATCTGCGCCATAACATTGCAGATCTGGAAGGAACACTGGCGAGGTGAACCTTTTACGCGCAGCAGGCGAGCCCGTGGAGAAGCTGATCCTACTTTCGATCTGCTTCAAAGGCATAATTTCAGTGTGACACCCGGCACGTTTTTCAGCGCTAAGCTCGGCTAACCGGTCATCCAGGAGTGTCTCACCTTCACGAAGAAAAAGTCTTTTGCAAGAGACATCCACATCCCTTTGTAGTGCCTTGCTACTCAGCGGAACCACACTTCCAGCTCGTGTTCTCTTTCCGGCTTTTCAGATGGCGGGTACCCATGGGGAAACGCGATGTCCTTTAGCTTTACCACATCCAGTTCACGCTCTCACCTTACGAAAATTGAAAGAATTTTCCCAAATTCGACAGGAGCGGAAATCAAAGCATGAATTCCCACATATCTGCATTCATCATGTCCTGTAGTATTTTGGATGTGACCCACGAAGATGTGTCGGTTCGCCTTTTTCTGGAAACCCTACAAGGACCTGCAGCTGAATGGTTTCAGCATTTTCCGGGCCGGGGTCTATCACCAGTTGGGCCACCCTACGGGATGCTTTCGAAGACAGGTACAAGCCTTCAGAGGATGCATTTGCATTATTATCACGAATCACTCACCTGAAGAAGGAGGCAAATGAGACCATGCGCGATTTTATCGCCCGGTTCAATGCGCTAATCAACCGTGTCCCTGTTGCCATGCTTCCAACACCGGAAAATCAAAAGTGTTTCTTTCGTAAACGCCATGAGCTCAAAAGTTAGTTTCTTGCTCCTTCAGGAATGAGTTGCCACCTTGGTTCTCGCCCAAGCCGCTGCCATTCGCATAGAGGATAATCTGATAATATCTGGCGAATTAAAAAAGGAATCAGCCAAGCCTAAATCTTCGGGCCCTGCACCCATTACTTTGTCTGATCCAGCCTTTCAAAAGATGGCGAATGACCTGCTCACATTGAAGAAACAGTTGGCCTAGGCCTCTCCCAGTTCCTCATACCGGGATATTCCGCGGAGAAATTTCGTTCCTAACAATGTTTCACAAAGACCGCGCTTACCTACAGCTGCTCCGCGGTTGGCACTTGAGGCCCCTCCGGTCAACGCTCTGGCTGAAATTGAAGAAGAAGAGCAGTATTATGAAGAACCTTCGTCTCAAGGTGAAGATGATCAAGATGTCGGTGAACCGACTGGCGACTCTACTATCGGGTATATGGAATTTGATGAGGAAGAATCTGATGAAGAAGAGGGTACCCAGGGATATGCAAGCGGACAGTCATATGCTGTTTTAACTCGCTCGCAAGGAAAAGAAGCGGAAGTTGCTACCCATGTCCAGCAGGAGAAGGCCGTGTCAAACGCGCCTCCGATCATTGCTAAAAGAGGTAATCCTCTTCCTGCTCAACTCCCTGGCAAATCTTTTACAAGGAAATCTTTTCCCCCTATCTCTCCTCCAAATCAATCCTCTCACATTCCTACTAAGACCACCAATCCTATCCCATCATCGCGAGGTGAGGGACTCATTCCTTTACCAACGTAACCCTTGGCCGCGTTTGATATTATAGATCATGCAAAAAATACCAAGATCCAAATGTCTGAAGCTGAGTACCTTCAGTCAAACCCCAAACAACTTGTAAGATTGATTAAGTATATCCAAAATCAAGTTGTTATATCTAATCAGGTTTCCCCAAAAGGAATCCTTTCCACTCCCCCTGAATCCCATATAAATGTAGCTTCAACATCTGCGTCAAGAAAGATAGAGCCCTTCTATCTCTCTCTGCTGATCAATGGACACAAGCTGAGTAACTGCATAATTGATTCTGGGGCTTCTGATAACGTCATGCCGGCAAAAGTCACCCATGATTTGGGCCTCACTCTTACCAAGCCTTTCGGCAGGTGTTATTCCTTGGAAACTAAGCAAGTTCCGTTGGTTGGCCAAATCAAAGACGCGCAATTTGCATTTGCGGCTTTCCCAGATAAAAGAGTAAAAATGACAGTTCTAGTTGCTGACATTCCGGCAGCCTATGGAATTTTGCTGGGAAGAAGTTTTTTGCAGCGAAGTTGGTGGAGAAATTCATATGGACTGGTCTAAAGCTAGAATTCCAGTCAAAGGCATAATGTAAACTTTGGAGCCGGAATCCCAAAAGAAGTACTTGGTCACCAGCTCTGAAGACCCCAAAGCTCAAATCCTTTTTGAATCATCAGGGATGGGGAATTACTTCTTATCTACCGAGACGGATAAAACGGGTGTGTCCTCGTTCAAGAAGGAGATCTTAATAAAATCTAGACATTGCAATTCGATGGGAGCTGTGCAACTAGTGGATGTGGCGCTGGGGCCGTGCTGATATCTCCTGAGGAAGAAGTCATTCCTCTCTCTTTCAAATTGTAGTTTTTCAACACTAACAATACTGCTGAGTATGAATCTCTCTTACTTGGTATGCAAGCCGCAAAAGAAAGAGGAATTAAAAATATAAAAGTGCAAGGTGATGCTGAGCTGGTTGTAAATCAGGTCAAAAGGGTTTACCAAGTGAAGAATGAAAGGCTCAGACATTACCGTAATGTGGTATGGGACAGCATTGAAGAGTTTGATGCCTTTTCAATTGAATCTATTCCAAGAGCCCAAAATGACATGGATGATTCATTGGTTGTTTCAGCATCTCTCATGCTCCCACACCCAGGTTTGAAAATGAACAATTACACCATTGAGGTGGTTTTCCGCCCGAGCGTACCAGATAATTCTCAGCATTGGCAGGTGTTCAACGACGATAATCAACTCATTGCTTTTCTGGAGAAGGTAGAAAATTTTAAAGAATTGCACTTTGAAGGGTCTACTTCCACTTGCCGTGAGTCAGTCACCGACCAAGGCAATGAATCTGAAGGTAACGATGGCATATGTCAACTCAAGGGAAATAAAATTCCAAAGGGCTTGGTTTCTCTAGAACGCCTGTTCGACAGGCATGACCGTTTTGTAAAAAAGAAGAAGCGGGATGACCCTAGCTCGTCCCCAGAAACCGAACCGGTCAATATAGGTTCGATAGAACACCCACAATTCGTGAACATTGGCAAATGTTGCACGCCTGAAGAGAAGTGAAAATTTTTCAAGTTGCTGAAAAAATATATGGATGTATTGGCATGGTCCTACGCCGATCTAAAGTCCTTCAAGCCAAAGGACGTTCAGCATGACATTCCATTGAAAGACGATGTAGAAGCCTTCCGCCAGAAGCAGAGGGCACTATAATCCCAAGATTTCGGGTACCATCCAGGCTGAAATTCAGAAGATGTTGGACGCAAGAATCATCTTCCCTATCCATCACAGCACTTGGGTAGCAAAATATTGTGCCAGTACGCAAGAAAAACGGTGAGATACGCATTTGCGTAGACTTTCGAAATTTGAATCAAGCTTCACTGAAGGACAACTACCCTCTTCCGATAATGGATCAGGTTCTGTAGGCAGTAACTAGATCAGAGATGCTATCCATACTTGATGGTTTTTCAGGTTACAATCAGATTGAAGTTTCACTTGAAGATCAGTTTAAAACAGCATTCACTACTCCCTGGGGTACATTTGCCTACAGCAGGATGCCTTTTGGCCTAACTAATGCTGGTGCCACTTTTCAGCGGGCCATGGACTTCGCGTTCAAAGGTATGATGGGGAAAGTCATTGTGGTTTATTTAGATGACTTAACCGTGTTCTCTAAACAGTGAAATGATCATTGTGATCATTTGGAGCAAGTGTTGGCCAGGTGCCGAGAACATGGGATTTCCCTAAACCCAAAAAAGTCTGTTTTTCGAGTCACGGAAGGGAAGTTGCTAGGCCATGTGGTTAGCAAAGAAGGAACAAAGATAGATGCTGAAAGAGTTAAGGCTATTCAAAGCCTTACTCTGCCTACAAGCAAGACTGGTGTTCATTCTTTCTTTGGAAAGGTGAACTTTCTCAGGCGTTTTGTTCCTGACTTTGCCGAGAAGACCCGTCACATATTGAACATGATGAAGGGGTCACCAAATTTCAGATGGAGTGAAGAGGGGAAAAGGTCATTTGAAGAAATAAAAGCTTCTGTTGCTCATGCACCAGTCCTGGTATGTCCGGATTTCTCCAAGGACTTCATCATGTATAGTTACGCATCTGAGCATACTGTGTCCGCAATCTTAATGCAAAAGAACTCGGAGGACGTTGAATCTCCCAATCGCGTTCATGAGTTCTCCCCTCAAGCCTCACGAACTAAAAATGACTCAACTGGAAAAGCATGCCTTCGCCGTTGTCAAAGCAGTGAAGAATTTCAGGTATTACATTCTAAACTCGCATACGGTGGTGCTGGGTCCCTGACACGGCGGTGAAATCAATTCTAACTCAGCAAGAGTTAGGAAGTTTGCGAGGAAATTGGATCGCAAAGGTCCAGGAGTATGACCTGGATATTAAACCAACCAAGCTAGTGAGGGGCAAGGGCCTGTGTCAGCTAATGGCTGAGAATAAAGATTCAGAAAACCCTAATGAAAGGGGTGACTACACCGATGAAACACGAGGACCGGCAAGAAGAGCCTGATTCTCTGCCTCTGGTTCTATTTGTTGCAACTAGTGATGAATGGTACTTCGACATCACTTTCTTCCTTACCTATGGCGAATGCCCAATGCACCTAACTACAAAGGAGAAGCGCGCTATAAAGCTCAGAGTGGCTAAATATGTCATCTGGGATGACAGTTTATATTAAACGTGGGATAGATGGCATACTTTTTTGCGATGTGTTGACAAACCCCAGCAAGTAAAACTACTGGAAAGTTTTCACAATTCAGCCTGTGGAGGGCATTTCTCTTCCTCCGTAACAGCACACAAGATCATTCGAGCCAGGTACTATTGGCCGACGCTCTTTCAAGATACAGCCACCTGGGGGGTGGCGAAGTGTGAACCCTGCCAGCAATTCGTCGGCAAGCCCAAGTTGGCTGCCTTTCCCCTAAGGCCGGTCATTAATCAATGAACCATTCAGGCAATGGGGAATTGATTTTATTGGCGCACTCAATCCTCAATCGAGTGGCCGGACATAGCTATGTCCTTACAGCAACGGATTACTTTTACCAAGTGGGTGGAAGCCATACCTGTCAAGCATGCCACTTCTTGAGGTGGTTTACAATTTCATTAAAGAAAATATCATTGTCAGGTTCGGCGTTCCAAACAAAATCGTTGCTGATAATGCTTCTAACTTCTCCTCACGGGAAGTTATTAGTTTTTGCTATGAATATGGGATAACTTTGGCTCACGCCTCAGACTAATACCCTTAGGGAAATGGTCAGGCGGAATCCAGTAACAAGAACTTGGTGACCATCATACGGAAGCTAGTAGATGAGAAATCAACGAATGTGGCACAAGTCTTTGTACGACGCTTTATGGGCCGATCATATTACTCCCAAGAGATCTCTCGGCATGTCACCTTTTCAAGTGTTATAATGGCATTGATGCCGAGCTTCCCATTTTTGCAGAACTTCCTGCTCTGCGCTTTGGCACGAGCCATTGAAGATGAAACTTTTCAAAATTCTCTTGAAAAGAGAATCATGTATCTGACAGAACTTGAAGAAAAGAGAGTAAGGTGTGGTCGACAGGATCACTGAACATCAGAATCAAGTTAAGAGGCTTTTTGATAAGAAGGCCAAGCAAAGAGATTTTCAAGTGGGAGATCTCGTCCTTTTGTGGGACAAGCGAAGAGAACCAAAGGGCATGCACTGAAAGTTTGATTCCCCTGTGGAGAAGGGGCCCTTCAAGATCAAGCAGCTCAACGGAGAGAATAGTTTTCTATCTCTCATATCTGGATGGAACCGAACTCCCGCTTCCCTTATAGCGGGCAACATCTGAAGATCTTCAGGAAGTAGAGTTTACTCTCTTCTTTTGTACAGTTTGCTTTTTGTTGTGTGTTTACTTCCGTCGTGTGTTTGCTTTTGGTTTGTTGTGTTTTTTCTTTTGCTCCCCCTCCGGTCGCCCTTGTTTTTGACTCTGTTACCCAATGGATTGGCACATGGAGAACTGGGATTCTCTACCCCCGAGTTCGCTCAGGGATAGTTCCCAGAAAGAGCCAGCTGTTATCCCATAAAATTGACAAGGGCAATTTTACCGATAACTATACTGAAATTTTGTTCCGATCCCTCGTTAGGGATCCCTTGCGTTCGAAACGTTGTAAAATCCCCTCCCGGGAAATCTGGTTTTTCGAACTTAGTCTTTTGAGCCTTTTTTTGGCTGGGCGCATGAAATTTCTATGTAACACCAACGTTTGGTGCGCCTCCTTTAAAATATTTGGCGCGTGATTTTCAGTGTTAACACAACTTTTGGTGCGCCAAAGTGTGTCGAGCCTTCCCTACGTGCGCCAAGGCGCATGTGCCTATGTTGGCGCAACTTTTGTTGCGCCATGTTTTGGTGCACCAAAGGGTGCACATAATCCCATGTCGGCATCCCTTTCAGTGCGGCCAAAGGCGCGCTTTAATTTCATGTTGGCAGGCGTTTTGGTGCGCCAAAGGGTGCACGCTTTTTCCTGTCGACATCAGTTTTCATGTGCTTTTCAAAAAGTGGGTGGCGCATTTAATGTCCAGCTAACCTATATATATATGGTTTGTGCGCCCAAAATGTCATTTTCACTATTCGCTGTGCACGTGATTTTTCTGAGCCTGTCAGCCTCTGCCTCGTCGTTTTCAACAAGTTGTGGACCCGTGCTCAAGATTTTCACTATTTATCCGGGTAAGAGGTTCTTTTCTCGTCCATGTGCTTTATTTTCTGGTTTTTGGCTTACTGGTTGGTTTGTTGATATGGCATTTATTGAGCTAGCCTCCCCCCCCCTCTTTCCAAATTTGCTGGTAGAGGATGTCATTTTGAAAACTTGGTCTGACCCCCCTTTGTCTTGAACCATTGAATATCCCAAAGCAGCTTTTGAACTAAGAAAGAATGAAGTGATGCACCATGGAGAACAAACCCTGTTTTTTTTTCCTTGGGCACACCAGCGCGTCGTGCAACATCATAAACAGTTGCGCCCCTATGGCGCATCTGTTCCCCCCTGCAGCATAACTAGAACCCGCGCCAATGGCGCACCCATCATGTTGCATCAAGTTTTCATACGCCCTCAAGGTGCGCCTCTTCCGCATAGCTACACAAGCTAAACTTGCGCTCCTTTGGCGCACCATCATTCAGTGCTGCATCACCTTTCCATGCACCCTTGGTGCGCCCTGCGCCCATGCAAACACAAGTTCTATCTGCGCCAAGTATAGTCAAAAAAGCGTAGGCGCATCTCTCCTTTCAATAACATTCGTGTTGTGCAAACCCTCTTGTGCGCCGCGCCATATTTCCTTTGGCGCACAAAAAGTCCCTGTTACACACTTTTCCCATGCGCCAAAGGGCGCACCAAATCCCAATGTAACATGAAATGTCCATGCGTCTTTGGCGCATCCTGTCTCCATGCAACATGATTTTCTCATGCGCCCTTTACTAAAATGCACTCTGCAGTATGCATGCGCCATGCGCCTTTGGCGCCAGTTTAAATCTTTCCAACAGCCCTTTCCCATGCACCCTACCTATTTAGCCCTGTAAGCTACATTTTTCCTGCACCCTGAGCCTAAAAATCTCTAACTCTTTCTTCCGCTAACATTCCAATGGAAGATCAAATGGCTAATTCAACTTTTTCGGATTGGGTCTCGCTTCTTCTTCATGCAGATCAGCAGATAATCTTAGAAGAACATATGTCTACATCCAGCAAGAGACCCACCAAATCAAAAGGGAAGGCTAAGCTTACTGAGGAAGAGATGAAGTATAAATATCAAAGGGTCAGAATGCCCGAGTCACAGGCCGAATGCAGCATGGATGTCAGAGACTCAGAATTGGGGCATGTCGATATGGAGGAATTCTGGGCCAGAACTCAGAAAGTTACAAGGAGTCCATGGATGGACAAATTGATAGGCAGTGCCCTGCACTTCGCCAGAGGAATCCCCGTCAGCACAGTCAACAATGAATTTATGATGGTGGTTGCTCAGTCTTACAACAAAGACACCAGATGTGTCGAAAAACAGTAAGGGCGAGGTAGTCATTAACCTCACTGCCCGTCATTTTGAGATGATACTTGGCATCCCTCACCACCGACACTTCGTGGCCGTCAGCCAAGCAGAGTGTATCAAGGCCTAGGAAGACAATGAAGACCAATGTATGCAACTAATGAACGAAGTCTACTTGAAGAACAAGAAGGTGGTAACTCGGTGGCCCCAAATCATCCACCGCAGTGACTTCTCAGAAGAGCTCAGCGATACCATTACCTTCCTGAGTAGGGTCTTCGGGCTCTCTGACGCCCATTACTTCCATAAATGGATGCTGCGCTACTTGGAAACAATGAATAAGAATGTGCCTGAGCAACGCTTTTACTGGGGGAAATTATAAGTAGCACCATTTCAGAGCAGCTACAACAATTCAGCACAATAGGAGTATTCCATATGAACTCCTACGTGGTCTACGCTGCAGCATCAGAGAGGGATTATCCAGGCCTAGCACGAAGTGGAGTTTGGCCTAAGGTCAAAATATATGAGTATTATCCAGAGTTGATGCTGGAGAATAGCATCGCCCAATTCGCCAAAATCAACGATGCATTCTTTTATCACATCATCTGCCTATTGAGGCCAAATCTGACTCATGGTCGTATGACCAAAAACATAGTGGCAGCCACGGAGAAATGGGGAGCCCTGTTCACCCAATTTCCTACATTCACCTATCTGAGGGCTGCCAACTTTTTAGGAGAGCCAACAAGGCTACCAAGGTATGCTGGGCCTAAGCTGATTCTGCTAGAACTGTCAAGGCAGCTAATCACATACCACGAAAAATGCCTGAAAAGGAAGAAGGGTGGAACTCCTTTCCCCCTCACAGTGGGCCGATATACATGCTCTACCCACCACAAGGTGAAGGAAATGTTCGCAGAGCTGGAGTTACTCAATTTGAAGCATGATTTCCCAGCCAGGCCTACCTTCGACCCAAGGAGCTGCCTGCCAAGAGCAAATCTTGATCCAATCCATGTTCCTCAGATCGAGGATATTTATATTGACGTCCTCCATGAGGTAGAGCTCAGAAGAAAGGATCATTCTCGCCTAGCATTGGCAGAAATTATCCAGTATGGGGTAGCCATTGTCCCCAAAGGCTACCAAACAACAGAAGATGAAGTTGACAAGGTATATACTGATACAGATGGGGACGATTGGCCCTTTCCGACCATTGATAGAACTAAGGCTCCTCAGACAATTGAGGAGAGGGTCAAGGAAACTCTGTGTTAGGACAGAACACTGGTGCCGGATGAACGGCCTAATCTACCTCGGGGTAGATTTCGCAACCTCCCCATTGGGCAACGCACCTTCACGGTCCAAAAAGTAGCTTAAAGGCAAGGGTGTAGAAGGTGAATCCAGCACCATTCAGGGGAGAAGCCCCCGAGAGTCCTCTTTCCATAGCGCCAGAACAGGTAATAACTCTGGATTCGCCAGAGAAAGAAGTAGCAGGGGATAGTCCAATTGGCCCATCCACTCAGGATGTCGGCATTGTTACAACAACAGAGGTCCCTTCTATCCCTTCTTCTTCTCTTCCTTCCCCTCCTCGAGTGACTCAAGTGACCATCCCTTTGGTCGTGTCCTCCGCCCTTTCTTCTACTCTTTCCCCTGCTTCTTCGTCTATCTTCTCCTCCCTCACTGATATGTCCTCTTCCATTTCTTCCCTCATCTCTGGGCTCCCTTCCCTTCCTATGTCTTCCGCAACTACAGTTTCCCTTCCTCCCGTGGACACTTCTTCAGCTATTCTCTCAATGCCGCCTCCGCGTGTCTCCACGTTTTTCCCCTCTTCTACTGCAGCTGCCCCCTCCTTTGTTTCTGGTCCTTCTTCCATAGGACCAGCCTGGATCTCTCAGCAGCTGAGCCAGCAAAAGAGGAAAGTTCCCATCGCTCCGATGGACTTTTCAGTGATCCCAACCAAAGGGGAAAAGAGGCTGAAGCCTGTTGCACGCTTCTCTAAAAGTGCTGCAGGTGAGAGAATCATGGAAATTGCATACCCCGATCCCCTCAAAGAGAAAAAGGATCTGTCTCCGACAGATTTTACCGTGACCCAAGTCACAATGGGGACATCTTCTGAAAGTCTCCAGGGGGAAGCTCTTTCCGCGGTCGACGCCCTTTGTCAAAAGCTTCAAGAAACAAAAGAAGAGAAAAGGCTACTAAAAGAGCAAAACAAATATCTGCTCCAAGCCTTACAGAAGATGGGTAGTGCGCCTCCCACAACTGCCGCCGAAACTTCTGAGCTTCTCAGCCAGGAGAAAATCAACGAATATGCAAAGATTGGAGAGCAAGGTATGGCCGTTTCTGCTTGGAGGAGCCAGATCCTCAAGGACAGTGAAAGAGTGATCACTGAGTTTGTCAATTTGTATCTGAGCATCGAAAAGGCGAACAAAGAGCTCCAAGCATTAGCGGGGCCCATATCAGAAGAGCTAGATCATGCTAGACTCCAACACGAGACCTTTCAACAGATGTTCGACTGTTCAGTCGAAGATCTGGTCAAGTTCGGTGTCTTCGGCCATCCAAGGGCCCTCAACAAAACCATGTCCACTCTGGACTACCGGGTGGATCAGCTTGAATTTATTTTGGAAAAAATTGACAAGGTAAAGGAAGCAGCCCTGGATGCAATGCACCAAATGGAGCGAATTGTTCTCAACATGTCTCCAGGGTTGCTCACTCCTTCCTTTATCTTAAGGTCAGTTGATGAAACCATCCGGATCTTCAAGGAGATCGCTTCTCAAGGAACAGGGCCAGAGGTCACATTTGACACTGAATCTATCAACAACCTGCTGGCCTGTAGGGACTTCATCGGGTTCCTCATTGAGGTGGAAAAGGATTATTCCAAACTCCCAGAGAGGCTCATAGATGAGCGGGAGACTTGTGAGGCGATCAGCGAGCTGCATAAGGATCCTTCTCAAGATCAATTTGGGCCAATGATTAACAAGTTTTTGGAATACCGCGCTCAGTTCCATATCTCATCACCTGAGCAGCATCAAAAGCAGGCTACTCCCTTTCGGCCGCAGGATGATGACGACGAGTAGCTGCTCCTCCTCCTCCTTCTTCTTCTCTCTCTTCTCCGACTTTCTTGTTGGAATGTCTGAAGTATGTTGATGCAAACGATGACATCATCCATGTTGCATCACGGGATGATGTCATCCATCAAGTTGTAAAAAAGTCAACATGACTTTTAGATATCTTGTAAATATCTTTGTAAATAGTTGTTGGCTCCTTTTTGCCTTCTTTTCTCCTCTTCTTCTATAAATACCCCAACACTTGTTGTGTTGAGGGATGGATGAATATCTTTCAGATGAGAAATAGGAGTAAGGAAAAAAGACTTTGAGCTTTTTGTAACAGAACGAATTAGTAATACAATATTTAGACTTTGTGCTAAATACCTGTGTTATATACATTAGATCTTTCTTATGTTAGATCTGTGTGTTTATTCTGTTGGATCTGCTTCTATTTTATTGTCATTTATTTATCATCAGTATTGCTTTGTTTATTTATGCAAGTAGGTTTGGCTCTGTTTACTACCAACCCGAAAACATAAATCTCCTGACCTTTCTGCTTTGGAATTCATTTCTTTTCTCCCTTCGGACCTGTTCCTTTTTCCTCCTCTCTTTCATTCCTTTCTCTTCGCAGCCGGAAGTAAACCTACTAGGATGAGATCCCAAACCCCCGAAGGCAGAATCTGTGAGACTTGCATAAGATTCCTGCTGGTAGAATAGCAATAAACCAGTTTCGCTTTGCTGACTCAAAGAGGGGCTATGCCCTGCACACTGTTGGCTCGTTTATCCATAGATCTGCCCAAGCGACAGATTTTTGGACCAACAAATGCAAAAAAAAAAATCCCCTGGTTGGGAGAAATTGAAGTGTGTGTAATTTATTTCTTTTAAGGTGATTGTACTGTTTTCACTCTCAGAATGCTATCCCCACCCTTATAGTATTTGAAAAATAATTCCCCTAGGAAATTTGAATAGACCTTTTGTGTTCAAAATGAAGTATCTACCTTTATTTAAAAAATATTCCCCTTTTAAATAAAAGTGATAAGCCCTTGTTTGGGTGAATTTTTCCCTTGGTTTGGTTTTTAAAAAATTGTGAGAATAAATTATCTTTAATGGGGGTCAAACCCCCCCACCTTTGGTTTTTCTTGAGCTCTTGGATACTAACTACTCAAGTAGGCTAGTATGGTTGTCACAAAGATGACTAAGTTTAGTTTTGATATAGAGAAATTTATTGGTTGACATAAAAATGAGCTCAAAATAAAGCTCATGGTCATGGTAAGGCTGGATCATATGGGCAAGCTCTAGATTAAGGGTAGGTGTCAACCTTGAGACCTCATGGTTATGAGGGACATAGGATCAGTATGCTAGCCAATAAGGTTATCTCAATATATACGAAATGAAATGAAAATTAGATTTTTTAAGCAATAAAACTAAGTTAATGCATTAAAAAATAGGGCTTAATTTGGTGGGATGGGATCAATTTCAAAAGGGACCCATTTACGTTTATTGACTAGTAGATTAGGATGGGAAATTTCTTGGATTTTCTTATTTAGTGAAGACTTGGCCACCACTTCACCTTATGGGAGGTTTTGTGGTAAATAATGGATTCATTGATGACATGGTTATGTGCCTAGGGTAGTCAAGTAGAGTATTATTGATCATTGGGTGTTAAGCAGGGGTAAATGGATCTAGTTTAGAATAGATGCAAATCGCCAAGTGACTCATTAAATTGGTCCAATTTGGCATGTAACTTGGTCGTGATACAGAGTACAAATGGTGAAAAATGGCTTGTGTTTTCTCTATGTAGGGGTAGTTAGTAACTTGGGTAGCTCTTAGAGATTCTTAACGTCTCAAAATTATGATGTCAGTGAACACATGAAATGCATTTCAAAATACAAGGGTTGGTTCAAAGTTAACTAAATGAGATCGGAGTAGGTGTTTCTTACATAGTCATCCAAACGAGCTTGAGCTTGTGAATGCTCAATCAATTCAATATGTCTCATGATAATGAAACAATGTTGATGATTAAGCTAATTGAGGAGAGTTAGGTGTTAATATCATGCTTGAAAAAGAGTCTCTACAATGGTAAAGCTCGGATGTAAGCAAGGAGGAGGTCAAGCTAATTCTATGGCTAGCTCATTCGGTTAAGTTAATAAAATGAAGGGATATTAGGTATTATAAGATCTCAATGTAAATATTCTGGACCAAGTTATCCCAGTTTTAGGATATAGAGAGGGGCTATGTGAAGTAATAAACCAAGATTATGAATTTGTATGTAGCAGTGGTTCAAATCTCGGGTAGATTTGAAGGATCTTGAGTACTCGAGTAGGTTGGCTACATAAGGTGATCTCAAGTTGGAGGGAGCTTTGCGACTCCATTATAGACCGAAAGTTATTTAATCTCGATATTGAACCAATAAACCTTTTGATCTTGTCAACATTGTATCTAAACTTTTAAAGTTGAAAACAATTGTAATGGGGTAGGGCCTAATGCTCTTCCTCTAAAACAAATTTTCCTGCAAAGTAATTTTTCAAATCTAATCATAATGGCATATTTTCCCTCTTCTCTCTCCTCTCAATACAATTCTTGTGTATGTATTTTTGATACCATATTTTAGAAACTATAAATCATATGCAAGGCTTAAAAATAATCATTAAAGTAATAAAATGACTTACAATGTTTATAGACATTGAAAAACCTTGTTACATTGAGTTATAACTCATCACACAAGATCAAATTCCATAACGGGTGGGTTAAACAAGATAACTACACTATCTAAAATAATAAACTTAACTAAAGTGAACACCCAATTGAATTGACACAACAATGATCAATCAGAAGGTGATAACACCTATTTATAAACTAGTCATAATAACACTTGAACAATGTGCTTTTTATCAATAAATTATCACTAAAATGTTAATAATGATATATTACAATACTAATTTTACCATATTGATAAAGTGTTACACATGGTTGCATAAATTATGGATTATTGGTGTATTCTACCTGCTAATTTAATTTTTATTCACTTTGATCATCAACAGGTGTTAAAATAGGGTCAATGAGAAGTGTGAAAGATGTCGCAGAGGCCACTCCATTATATTTTTGCTTAGGTTGATAGTGACTTATGATTCACTAAGTGTGAATATTCAACCCAGTAACATTAGAGCAACACATGCCACTCATCGTTCCACCCCAATTTTCCATTTATTTCATGTTGAAATATCCTCAATATATTTTATCTCCACATTTTGATCTTAAATACTACATAAGCAATATTTAAATCTTATTGAGTGAAATCAATCCATCATTTATTACAATAAGATACATTTCATATGCAAAAGGATGATTTTGTAAGAAACTATGTGTCTAAAATTACACCCCATGTAATTTTGAACAACTCATCTAAAATGGACTTGATGCCACTTTTTCTCAATGTGGAAAACTATAGGACATTAATCCATTCTTCTGTGGAATGTAGGAACTAAGTGTTTCACGGATTCTCCTAACCCGCGGAACAAAGGAATGAGTAGTTTAGAAATTAGGTGAATTTTCCTAAAGTTGGTGTTTTTTGTAGTCTGTTAGATCTTCGTATGTACTAAAGAAATTAGTAATTCTTGAGTCAAAGCCAAGTCAAAGAACTGGGGAGTTACACACCCACGTAAAGATATTGGGGTTAGCACACTAGTTGTACAGATAATATATCATATCTAAGCATACATGCAAATAAAAGCAGATATTCTACCAGAAGAAATATACAAAACAAGAGATATAAATCAACACCAGATTTAACGTGGTTCACCCAGTGTGGGCTACGTCCACCAAGAAACAAGCCAATCTATTATCCAAAGCTTTGATAAGATATACAATAAAGATTTACAATCTTCCACACCTCTCAGATGTACAGTACATTCTTTCTTCAATATTTTTGATTCTTCACCAAGAATTCTCTCTCACAATTATTATTCATCAAATTTTTCAATTCTTCTTAATACATCATCACTTCTAAACCCTAGCTTTCATGCTTATATAGGCAGTCATATAAACTTAGGGCACTTAGCCATGTAATTACAATCAATAAATCTATTTAATACTAAAAATAGATCTAATTCCCTAAGATTTAATTAAAACACTCCATCACGTAGGTAACCAACGTCGGTTCTGCCCTAACCGATGTCGGTTCCTCCTTGCCCTGACCGATGCTAGTCACACTGGTGACTGATGCCGGTCCCTCCTAACTGATGTCGGTTACTGTGTTTTCCAGCAAGTTTCCAATTACATGCTAATCATGAAGTAATTGAGCTCCACAACTCAACAATCTCCCACTTGGAGATTAATTACTACACACTATACCTGTACAACATCATTCTTGGATCCTTCCTTAGCTTTGTTTCTTCCTCTTCAAGTCTCAAACTCGAAGACCAACAGAAGTGGAGTGTAGCTCCAACTTCTCCTTTGCTAATGGCTTCGTTAGCATATCCACAGGGTTCTCACTCATATGAATCTTTTCCAGATTAAACTGTCCATCCTCCAATACCTGTCGTATGAAGTGATACCTCAACTGAATGTGTTTTGTTCTCAAATGAAATGTTGAGTTCTTTTCCAAATGAATTACACTCTGACTGTCACTGAACAATTTGCAATCATTTTCTCCTTTCCCAACTCTTTCATGAACCTACTCATCCATATCATCTCCTTGCTAGCCTCTGTAGCTGCAACATACTCTGCCTCTGTAGTAGACAAAGCCACAACCTTCTGCAATCTTGAAATCTAGCTAACTGTCGTCCCACCTACTGTGAAAATATATCCAGTAGTGCTCCTCCTACCATCCAGATCTCTAGCCATATCTGAATCAACATAGCCACATAATGAAATATCCGAACCTCCATAGCATAACTGCATGCTAGATGTCCCTCTCAAATACCTGAGTATCCATTGGACTACTTTCCAATGCTCTTTACCTGGATTGGCCATATATCTACTCACAACTCCCACTGCCTGTGCAATGTCTAGTTCTGGTACAAACCATAGCATACATGAGACTCCCAACTGCTGAAGCATATGGGGACTCGTGTCATGTATTTGACCTCCTCATGTGATGAAGGACACTGATCTTTACTCAATTTGAAGTGTCCAACCATAGGTGTACTAACAGGTTTTGCATTCTGCATCTTGAACCTTTCTAACACCCTGTAGATATAATCTTCCTGAGAAAAATACAATTTCTTATTCTTCCTATCTCTGTGTATTTACATGCCAAGGATTCTTTTTTTTAGCTCCTAAATCCTTCATAGAGCAAATGTGTGAGCTAGTCTTTCTCTTAAGCTTCACCAATGTCCTACATACTAGATCCTGCAATAAGCATATCATCCACATACAGTAACAAAATAATATAGCTCCCATTTTCAAGCTTCTTGAAATAAACACAATGGTCAGATTCACATCTCAAGTAACCATGCTCATGCATAAAACTATCAAACCTCATGTACCATTGCCTTGGATCTTGCTTGAGCCCATATAAGCTCTTTTTCAACCTGCACACTAATTTCTCCTTACCCTTGACTTCATACCCAAGCAGCTGCTGCATATAAATCTCTTCATCCAAATCACCATGAAGGAAAGTCATCTTCACATCTAGTTTCTCTAAATGAAAATATTCTACTGCAACTAAACTCAATACAGTACGAATAGAAGTCATCTTTACAACAAGAGAAAATATTTCACCAAAGTCAATAACTAATTTCTGTGCAAATCCCTTTACTACAAGCCTTGCCTTGTACCTTTTCTATCCACCCTCTTCTTCCTTAATCCTATAAACCCACTTGTTCTGCAATGTCCTCTTACCTACTGGCAACTTAACCAAATCCCAAGTCTGGTTCTATTCCAAGGAGTCCATCTCCTCATCCATGCCATGCTCCCACTGAACGTGGGTCTTATCCTGCATTGCTTCTTCAAAACTTTCTGGTTCACCATTATCAGTCAATAATAAATAAAATAGAGAAGGTGTAAATATTTCTGGAGGTTTACTTACCCTTTGTGACCTTCTCACAGGAAGTTTGGGGTACCGGAGGCTCATTCTGGACCTCCTGGACATTTGTATCCAAATCTTGATCAGTGACCGACGCTCGGTCACCTGTAACCAACGTCGGTTCTGCTAACAGATGCCGGTTTGATCTTATATAACCAGATACTGGTTCATGCTGACTGATGTCAGTTAGGGGTTAACCAACACCGGTTACTGTGTAACCCTGTCAGGTATTGCTTTTAAATACCCGAGAGTTCATTTTCATTCACAAACTTCTCAATCGGTTCTCATCCTTGGGTACCAAAATTTTATCCCTGTACATTCTCTTTTCATTCCATTCAACATCACAACTCCTAATAATTTTAGAATTCTCTAAATCCCAAAAACGAGAATCCGAAATCACCAGATCCATAACCCAATGAAAGTGCATCTCTTGGATTTTGCATCCAACTTTTTCTTATTTTCCTTATCAATATGCACAAAATAGCTTCTGAACCAAAAACTTTAAGAAAAGAAAGATCTACCTCTTTTCCGGTCCAAGATTCCTCTGGTATTCCTCCATCTAGTGAACTTGAAGGCCCACGGTTAATCAAATAAACCGTTGTATCAACTGCTTCTACCCAAAACTGCAAGGGCAATCTAGAATGTATCCTCATACTTCTAGCATGTTCCATGATTGTCATGTTCATTCTTTCTGCAACACCATTCTCCTGTGGTGTTCTTGGAACCATTCTTTCTCTATGTATCCCATTCACTAAACAATAATCATTGAAAGCCTTGCTACATTATTCACCACCATTGTCAAATATAAGGCACTTTAACTTTGAATTTGATTCATTCTCAATAAGGGATTTCTATCTTTTAAAAGCTCTCAAAAACATCAGATTTACATTTAATGTAATAAACTCATACCTTTCTTGTAGCATCATCAATGAAAGTAACATAATACTGGGATCCTCCATGAGAAGCTACCTGAGCTGGTCCCCACACATCTGAGTGTACAAGCTCCAATTTTTGCTCCTTCTTAGTTGCCCCAACTTTGAGAAATCTCACTCTCTTTTTCTTTCCAAAGACACAATGCTCACAAAAATCAAGATCTAAATCTTTCAAATCTGATAACTTACCCTTAGCCTTTAAGATCTACATTCCTTTTTGACTCATATGGCCCAACCGATTATGCCACATGCATGCATCTGAATCTGAAGTAGATAATGCAGAAAAGATGAATCAGTAACAGGTAGATAAATATAACGTTCCTACCTTCTTACCTCTTGCCACAACAAAAGCACCCTTGGTGACTTTCCAAGAGTCCCCTGTAAAAGTAACCATGCAACCAGATTCACCTAGTTTCCCTGCAGAAATAAGATTCCTCCTGAGGCTTGGCACATGCCTCACATCTTTCAATACCCATGTATTTCCATTCTATAATTTTAGATGAACTTCCCCTTTACCAGTAGTACTGCAAGGTTCATCATCACCCAAATAAACATGCCCAAAATTTCCCTTGGACATAATTTCTGAAATAACCCTTATTAGGGGTTGCATGGAAAGAAGCTCTTGAATCTAAAACCCATGATTCAATTCTATTATCTAAAGAAAGAATAAGAGCATCTTGCATTACCTCTGATTGTAGCAAGATTTACTTCTTTACCTTTGTCTGGTTGTTGGTTCTCTTTATCCTTTGACCAACAATATTTCTTTGCATGTCCTTTCTTTCCACATTTCCAACAAGTAATTCCCTTACTTCTGGATTTAGATATGTTATCCCTTGACTTTGATTTCCCATTACTCTTACTCTTAGATCTCTCCTTCTTCCTGCCCCTGTTTTCTACATTCAAAGCATTCCTAGATGATGATTCCTCTGTACTTTTCCTGTACGAATTTCTTCATTCAAGATTATACTAACCACATCATCAAACTTCAAAATATTATTAGCAGATGTTGTATTACTAACAGCCATTACCAAGTTATCCCAACTATCAGGTAAAGAACATAAGAATAAAAGTGCTTTTACTTCATCATCAAATGGTATATCAAACCAATTTTAACTGATTTACAATAGATTGGAAATCATTCAAATGACTAGATGCAGATCCACCTTCATGCATCTTAGAACTAAATAGTTTCTTCATCAAATAAACTTTATTTGAAGCACTAGGTTTTTCATATAAATTAGCAAGAGATTTCATTAACTCTACCGTAGAAGTCACTTCTGTAATATTGGAAGCCACAGATGCTTGTCAGGCTCAATCTTATAGATCCCAAAGCCTTTCTGTCAAGAATCTTCCATTCTTCATTAGTCATCTTCGTAGGTCTAGACTTCTCATCCAATGGTAAATACAAATCTCTTTGATACAGATAATCCTCAATCTGCATCTTCCATAATTGATAATTTTTGTCGTAAAACTTCTCTACCTTGTATTTATTAACTTCTACCATTGTTGTAGCTCCCACTCAATCAGAAAACTCTCTGTGAGTAAATCTATCAACACACAAGACCCTGCAAACGACAGATGTGATACCAGATCTTGAGAGGATCGAGCATCAACCGAATGTGCATGCAAAGATTTGAAACATGGGCAGAACCTAAGTATACATGCCAATAAAACTCTCCTCTATCTCATAGATCAAAAGAATGTGTACATAACAGGAGGTGCATAAGTTAACCCCCAGATGTTGCAATCATGGTTCAACTCGAGTAGAGAGGGGGACGTTACATTCCTAGACTTACAAGCCAATGTATTACTCCCAAGCTTTGACGCATATGATGTACAATGACGATTTACTAATCGTACTGACGCATCTCAGATGAATCTCAGTAATGACTTCCTAAATGACACGTGGAGCTACGATTCTTCACCTAAGTGAGATTCTCTCACACATAATGATGTGGTAATTATGATACATCATCACATTCAACACCCCCCCTTCATGCGTTAAATAGTCGTTTAGGACTTTAGGTGGCAAGTTAGAAATGAGAAATAGGTCCTAGCATTAAAGCCTGATGAGGTACCCATAATACAAGATAGAAGATAAAACCCGAGAGTTAATGAAGCAAAACCCAGTCGGGAAAAATATCCGACGCACAAGTTCTGAACAACCATCACTGGTTCTAACTTGCCCTAAGAAAGATGCCGGTCACACTCTAACCGATGCCGGTCTTTCCAGCCTGATGTTGTTACTGTATTTTCCTGAAAGGGTACCAATTGCATGCTACAACATGAGGTAATCTAGCTCCAGACTCAAGAAGAAGATGGAGAAGAGGGAGATGAGAGGAATGAAAAAGATGCCATGGAGTAAATGGATTGAGAACTCTGCAGCTCTAGGAGGTATCCGGCATGAAGAATGTCGATAGATGATATCACAAAATAGTCTCTGGACTGAAGAAGATTCCACCCGCACACGAACTATGTGCTAAATGCCCGCGTGGTAGGAAGTACAGAAATTAGAATGGCTAAGGTTGGAAGTCATGAAACACAATCCACAAAGTGAAACTGAAGGTTTCCAACAACCCGATAGAACTCTGAGTCTGGTGCACAGATTAGTGTAGAACATAGGAACAATCATGCGAGTGAGTGCCGCATAGGAATCGAAGAGAGAAATGCCACATGCGTAGAACTATCATATTGAAGAGGAACACCCACAGAAAGGATGTCCAAGTGATGTGAAGGGAAATCAAACATCCTCCACAACAAAAGAATGGATTGCTCATCAACTCAAGGGTGGATCAATGGAAGGTCCACTGGAAACCATGGAAGTGACATGAAACTTCTGCGGAAGGGGCACTCCCAAAAATGTGCAGACGAAATGACCAACTACCTCTGAAACACCTATAATTTAATGAATAACTTGTAGTGCATCCTCCTACAAAGTTTGATATCTGTGTGATAAAATATGGAGTAATCAACTAATTAAATAAATTAGATTAGCTCATCTTAATGAGGGTGTCTCATAGCACTATTATTACATGTTAAGAGTGCAATAAACAAATCAAATGGTAGGCCAGTTCTATCCAACGCGATTTAAAAGAATGAGTGTAAGGGACTTTGGCATTGGAGTGGTCCCTTATGGAAAGGTAGGTTTCGGGTGTGATGAAATGCATGTGAGACTGGTAGGAAACTGATCGAATTGATGTGCAGATTTGTGGGTGTGGTAGTGTGACAGGCATGGATGTCCTCAGAATTTGTGAGAGTTTTACATCATCCAGAGAACCTGAAGTCCATATCATGCTCCCAATTTGACATCATCTGCACTTGTAACAGGGTGCACAGTATTCCTTGCCTCAGAATCAATGTGTAAGTTTTGGAACCAGAGTCTGATGTCAATGGAACTGTGGATCACATGAAGAAGAGGAAGAAACTACCATCAGTGTAGCAACAATGGCGGAAAGATATGTGAAGGGTCTCTCATGGAACTGTCACATTGTTTCAATTGTTCCATGTAGAATGAGTGGATCTGTTGAAATCTGCCAGCTTTGAAATCCTTCCATCAGAATGTAAATGACAGGTTGGGAAATCCATGTGACCTACAGACATTTGGTCAGCATCACCCTTTCAGCCATGTAGGAAATTATTTATTATCATGACGTTATGATCTTAGTTCCTGGGTAGAGGAATGGTAGCCCAATGCAGTAGGGTTAAAATTTTTCTAATGTTGGCATGAGTGTTCCTAAGATATGTATGTTCCATGGAAGCATGCGCAAGTATAGAATCAGCCTTCTCCGGAGGTCTCAAACCGGTGAGAAGTGTCATGATTGCTTAGTATGCACAATCCTATGTTGCCTCAAAGATGTGGAAAGTAGCAATCTTCCATGATGAATGAATGCAATTTTGTAGCTCTGACCAGTTTTTACAACCAAGTGTTGGACTCAGCCTTATTCAAATTTATTTGCATTATTTGCAAGTGCTTCCAAGATATTCTCAACCCCCTCAGAATGCTGGCACTTGCTCCAATACTTTTGGAATGCATTGAGTGGGACTAAATCTTAGTGCATTCCATGCACATAAATTATCATACTAATTCAGTGGCCTGTGTAACTTAGTCCATGTTGGCCAACTTAAGGAAGCATTAAACTTTTACATTAAATCATAGCGAATCCTGCAAAGTTATGTGGTTGGTTTCATGTAGAAACGATTCCAATCAACCTTTGGAAAAATAGGCTCCCTAAAGTTGTACAACAATGGATTAAAAAAGTAGTCCATGAGATGGTGCACACATTCAAGGGTATTCTCTGGCAACTCATCTTATGAATGAACTAGAAGCCATTGGGATAGGGGTTGTGGATTTGCAGTGCCTAGGAACATTAACTTATCTGAAAAAATGCCTCTAGGTCGACCTTTTAGGAAATGTGTATCACAAATTTAAGGCTTGTGTCCAAAATGGGAGCCATCAAATAAACTTGCCATTACCCCTTAGGTTCCAAACTGAATGTTAAGGCCATTGGTTTATCTCACTCAATGTAATAACATAATAAAAAGTGTTGAGAGGAGGGGGCCCTTTTTCATATGGAAATAATCTACCAAGCTAACTGAGGAACAAGTTGCCAAAATGGAGGTTCTACATCTAAATAAAGGCATGGAGTTTCAAATGAAAAATGGATTTTGTCCTACACAATTTTGGTATCCAAGATCTATCGCTGGAGGGAGGTTGAACCATACTCGCCAATGGTATACCTAACACATTTAGCTTACAGAGACTTCACGTATCAAAACTAGAAATTCGATGGCCACTGGAGTTGTCATATTGAGTTGAGGTGCCTAGACAAAATTACCCTTATTGTTACCCTACAAGTTAAGAAAATGTACTTTTTTCCAGTGCATTTACAAAATCGAGCCACTAATAAATCCTCGAAATGGGAAATTTGAGTGGTGATTTTTCCCTATGCATGTGCTGATTGTATCAAGGCAGCTTTAGAAATCCCTCAAATGACCATTTGGTGCACTTTAATGACAAGCTCGGTAGTGAGGAAAATCATGAGCTAACGGACTTCCAATGTACAGGGACACAAGTGCATGAAAGCTCAAAGAGTTGGGTTTGGTTAAGCAATGCATTGACCTAACTCACTGGCCTTGAGAAAGAAGATGGATAAGGCCCTTTGAGCTCCTCTAGATTGGCTCAGCAGGCATAGAAAATTTGGCTTACAAGAGTTTCTGTTGAGAAGAAGACATGGCGAGGCACTCAGTTAGCTATTGACAAGGGGGTCATAATCCAAGAGAAAGGGCTAGCAAGCTGAGGCTCTGACGCATGTCAAACTAGCCAATTACAATCAGTGACTCTGGAAAATTCAATGTTACATTTTGCACCAGGTTGTAGTTCTAAGTTCCTAGTCAGCTTACTGAGAGATGCCTGCGGAAGAGCATGGAGTCTGGAGTAGCTAATAGTAGTCTCATGCCGAGTGTTTGAACCAACGTTAAGACTCATTGGAGCATTTAACCATAGATTATTCAAGGTGAGGAATTCGGATGTTTTCAGTAATTAAGGAATCTATAGATCCTATATAGTGAGTCTAAACTCTGTACGTGTGATTCAGTTACTAGGATATTTTTATGCCCAATCGTGATGCTAAAGAACAAGCATAGTCGGTGTGTAATGAAATTACTTGTATAATTCAGATCATGAGCAGAAATATAACACCAAATAACACAATATTCCAGAATAATGATCTCAATATGCAATTAGAATAGCTTCGCCACTTCGAGGGGGAAACCTCCAAACCATACAATAAGACTCAAATGCTCCAATGATGATAAACTACTACCTACTAACCTCTATATATACTATTCCTATGTTATGGCCAACACCAAGGCCGACCCACTAATGAAAATATAAACATATATGAAAGAGATACATAATGATAAGAAGTTATGATAGCCACAAGTCGGCTATATACATCCAATATAACATATATGATTAAGGGCGTAGCATGCCCCTCCCCTTCGAAGCAACATTGTCCCAATGTTGAGAAGATCTGGATGCTGCTGTAGGAAATTTGCATCCTCCCAAGTTGTGTCTTCATTGTCTAGATTTTTCCACTTGATCAAATACTCAGATGATGACCCTTGTCCTCAATCACTTAGTGTGCATGTCTAAAGGATGCATTCTGGTTCCAGGATGATTCTGCCCTCTTCATCAAGCTCTGGTAACACTTTTTGGGTTGATATTGTCTGTCCAATTACCTTCTTTAGGCAAGATAAATGGAAGATTGGATGAATTTGAGTAATCGGAGGAAGTTCCAGTTTGTATGCTACATTGCCAATCTTTTGTAACACTTGATAAGGACCATAATACTTAGGTGAAAGCTTGTTATCCTTTTTGTGTTGTTTTAAGGACATTTGCTTATATGGTTGTAAATGCACAAAAACCCAATCACCGACTTCAAAATGTCTTTCACTACGATGTTGGTTTGCTCTGCTGCTTCATGTGGTTTTGTGACATGGCCAAATTCTCCCTGAGACTAGAAAGCACCTCTTGTTGGTGTTGAATATGTTCTTCAACTGCTCAAACCTTTGGCTGGACTCTCAAAGATGAAGTGATAGATGGTGGATGGTACCCATATAATGCCAAGAAAGGAGACATTTTAGATGAAGTATGAAAGGAGGTGTTATACCACCATTCTGCCAGCGGTAACCATTGGACCCATCTCGATTGCTTATCTAATGTAAAACAATGAAGATATCCCTCCAAGCACTTGTTTACCACCTCTGTTTGCCCATCAAACTTGGGGATGATAAGAGGAACTATGAGCTAGTTGTGTGCCCAAGCATGAGAACAAGTCAGTCCAAAAATTACTAGTAAAGATAGGGTCTCGATCACTTACTATAATCTTTGGTGTCCCATGTAGCTTCTGAATTGTATCCCTGAAGGCCGTTGCTACTGTACTCACAACAAATGGATGTGATAAAGCACAAAAATGGGCATATTTGGTGAGTCTATCCACCACCACCATGATTACATTTTTACCTTCTGATTTAGGCAATCCTGTGATGAAGTCCATAGACACCTCTTCCCACCTCTAGGCTAGGAATAGATAGAGGTTGTAAAAGACCTGGGGACTTAATTGTTTCACCCTTATTTTACTGACAAACCATGCATTCTACCACAAACTTTTGGACATCTCCTTTTAACCCTTCCCAGAAAAAATCATGCTTGATTTAATGATAAGTCTTTAAGAAGCCAAAATGACCCCCTACTGGAGAAGCATGGAGCTCAGATAGAACCCTATTTTTAAGGATTGAATTCTTACATAGATATAATCTATCTTTATACCATAGTGACATCTCCTTTCCATACCAAATTTTTCTGACATGTTTGGATCTTGTTGGAGATTCTGAATGAGATTTTGTGTACCTTGGGTCATTTTTCCATTCAGACCTTGCATCCTCTATCCAATCCTCCTATAATACAGATATGGCACACAACAAAGCCTGGGAAGATTCATCCTTCTGAGATAAAGCATCAGTAACTACATTCTCTTTCCCTTTCTTGTATATTATCTCAAAATCATACCCCAACATTTTTGAGACCCATTTATGTTGTTCTTCTGATGATAACCATTGCTCTAAGAAGTATTTCAAACTATCATGATCTTTAGTCTTTACTTTGAAATGTCATCCCATTAGATATGGTCTCCATTGCTTCACTGCATGAAGTATTGCTAACATTTCTTTCTCATAAACTAGTTTAGAGATATTCTTACCTTTGAATTAGTATCTCTCGAAGGCAATGGGTCACCCTTCTTGCATGAGTATTGACCCCCATACCATACCCCTGAAGCATCACATTCAACAATGAATGTTTTTGAAAAATCTGGGGTGGCTAGAACTGGAGTGGTGCACATGGCCTCCTTCAACTTCTCAAAGGCCATAGTAGCTTGCTCGTTCTAATGGAAATAGTCCCTTGTACAATAAAGCTATGAGTGGTGCTGCAATGCTGCCATAATTCCTTACAAATCTACGATAATAACCTGTAAGCCCCAAAAATCCTCAGAGATTTTTTAGGGTTTTGGGAACCTTCCATTCAAGCATGGATTTTATCTTGTTAGGATCCACTTTAACACCTTCATAAGAGATAATATGACCCAGATATTCAACCTCCTTGACACCAAAAGAACACTTAGAAGGTTTTGCATAAAGTTGATGTTGTTTAAGAGTTTCCAACACTTTATTTACATGATGCAGGTGTTCCTCCCATGTTTTACTATAGATTAATATATCATCAAAGAACACTAAAACAAACTTTCGAAGAAATGGCTTAAAGATTGAATTCATCAAGCTTTGAAATGTAGAGGGTGAATTTGTTAGTCCAAAAGGCATTACCAAGAACTCATAGTGTCCTTCATGTGTCCTGAAGGCTGTTTTATGAATATCTGCATCCTTGATTCTAATATGATGATATCCAAAACGAAGATCAACTTTTGTAAAGTAAACAACACCATGTAACTCATCTAGCAAATCATCAATTATAGGAATAGGAAACTTATCTTTAACTGTGTACTTATTGAGTTCCCTATAATCTGGACACATGCGCCAATTGTCATATTTTTTCCGTACCATCACTACAGGAGAAGAGTAAGCACTTTGACTATGACGAATAAGTCCTGCTTCTAACATCTCTTGAACTATCTTCTCAATCTCACTCTTTTGCATATAGGGGGTACCTATAAGGTCTGATGTTGGGTGGTTGACTCCCTGGTACTAGCTGGATGGCATGGTCATGGTCTCTTTTCGGAGGCAGACCCTTGGGCATTTCTCCAAACACCCCTGAGTGCTCATCTATAACTGCTTACATATCTGCGGGTATAAATGTATTGGAATGATGTGCTTCTAATGAAAATAATTGTGCTATAAACCCTTCTGCACCCTTTCTAAGAAATTTTTGCATCTGATGAGAACTACCATCTGTGGGGACTTTGCTCTTAGTCCTTTTAGTTTAAAATTCCTCCCTTCTGACTGAAATTGCATGAACAACTCTTGGAAATTCATTTCAATGGTTCCCAAGGTGGTAAGCCACTAAACTCCTAACACAATGTCTGCTCCTACCATGGCAATGACATACATATTGCTAGTTAGCAAGTAATCTCCCATGGTGAGATTAATGTTATGGCACTTTCCTGAACAACTAACAATTTTCCCATCAGCGATCATGACTTGGCATTCTGGAGCTGGATAAACAAAGTAGTTCAAGTGTACTGCTAACTTATGATTGATGAAATTGTGGGTACTTCCCGAATCAATCAACACTATTACCCTCTATTTTTTTAAGAATACAACTACTTTGAGAGTTTGGGGAGTGCTAATACCAGAAATTGCATGGTATGATATTGTTGGCTGGGGATCTCCTAATTCCTCCTCTGGCTCTACCTCTTCGTCTTCTTCATTTTCTTCTTCTTCAGTAGGTCCCTCAATGTAGAACAACTTCTTTTCCACACACTTATGTCCTGGTCCAAATTTGTTGTCACAATTAAAACATAACCCTTTGGCTCTCTTTTCTTCAATTTGTTGAGGTGTGAGTCTCTCTGGCCGAGGGAATGATGGTGGAAAGGTGCTACAATCTCTGATATTACTGACAGTTTGTTTCCGAATTGAAAGAAATTTTTCCTCTGCCCTACGTGCCATAATCATAGAGTCTAAAACCTTATGAGGATTAAACATACGCACCTCAGTCTCAATTTTTTCTTTAAGACCCCCAAGAAATAAGTCATTCAAATTATCTTCAGGAATGTTTTCCACCCGTAAGGAAAGGTTTTGGAATTGATGGAAGTAATCTTTGACTGTTCCTGTTTGTCTGAGCTTTGCTAATTGGATGAAATAATTCTCTAACACACTAGAACTATAGTGCAATTACAACTCTTCGGTGAATACTATCCATGTAACATTGAGGCCACTCTTTTTCCGTTGAGCACATAACCATCGATACCAAATGAATTGGTCACGTTTAAGATACAACAATGCCCTGGTAACCTTTTGTCCCAATGGAATCTAATGAAGATCAAAGAAATTATCCATCTAGTTAATCCAATTGAGTGGATCCTTTCCATCAAACTTATGCATTTCCACTTTTGGAAGCATGTGACGGGCTTGTAGAGTGTTTGTATTTGGATTGGTCATGTTTGCAGATCCACCCTGGCTAGTTTGTTTATTACTTTGACCTAAAGATCCACCATGGTTAATATGAGTATGATTGAGTTGTGGCTCATTAGGAATGATATGATGACCCATGATATCGTAGCTAAATTGTCTGAATGAAATCCTCCAATTGTTGTCCAATATTTTCTACATCCTTCTTTGATGGCCACTCTACCTTCAAGGTTTCGCAACTCTAACTCAAGATAGCCGACCTTCTGGTTAGTTGAAGTAAACCCTAACCTTGAGGACTCTATAGATACCCCTTATGACTCTAACTCCTCAACTATTATCTAATCCTTATCAGGGGTTTTACCCAGAGTGATGGGATTATTTTTGCTTCTTGTCGAAGGCCCAGCCATGATGCCCCAAAATGGTAAGATTTAAGGATCAAGGTCGAAATTTAGGGTTTCAGATTTCAATAGTAATTCGGCCAAATTTTATAAAACTCAAAGAACAAACTCAAACTAATTTTTAATCTTCTTTCTAGAAATGTAAATAAATTTGAAAAATTCCACAAATTGCACCCTATGTAGCTGAATTATGAAAAACATATAAAACCGCTATAACTTTTGGTAAAACAAGTCAAAAATTCTTAAAATTTTGAGGGAAGCTTACTTGACTGATTTCGCCACACCAAAAAAAAAATATTGTAGAAAATTTCACTACCGATATTGAGATATAAATGAACCTTTCACAATTAGGGTTTGACGCAATGTTGGGTCGAGTTCAAGCTCTGATACCACTTGTAATGAAATTACTTGTATAATTCAGATCATGAGCAGAAATATAACACCAAATAACACAATATTCCAGAATAATGATCTCAATATGTAATTAGAATAGCTTCACCACTTCGAGGGGGGGCAACCTCCAAACCATACAATAAGACTCAAATGCTCCAATGATGATCAAACTACTACCTACTAACCCCTATATATACTAATTCCTATGTTATGGGCAACACCAAGGACGGGCCCACTAATGAAAATTATAACATATATGAAAAGAGATACATAATGATAAGAAGTTAAGGTAGCCACAAGTTGGCTATATACATCCAATATAAGATATATGATTAAGGGCATAACACTAAGTAACTTGGGGCATGGTGAGGTTTTCCCAAGAGTCGAAGAAACTGAGTTGAGTTGAACGCAATCGATGCAGAGAACAAGCTCAATGTCGACCGAGTCATGTAGAGATGGATGTGGAAGAAGTTCTTGATGGCGAGTCCATGGTGGTTGAAGGAGAGCATGTAATTAAAGTAACTCGGAATATGAGTTGGAATCCTGAAATGTGTATGGGCTCAGTGAGAAAAGCCACAGGTGGATGTCTTCTTGGCCCTATTGGGAAATGTTCATTTTTGTGAATTAAATCTAGCTCGTTGGTGATGGATTGGCATCCTTCACATAGCCGAAGTAGAAGCTAGTAGACCGGGGAATGAGATCGGGACCAGGAGCTTGGGATCAAGCTAGACCGGGGAATGAGATCAAGAAATGGCTCAGGGATGAGTCCTGACGAGCTCACAGTAGGGGGAGAGTTAGCCAAGCTCAGTGAAAAAATGGTCACGACTCATCTCAGAGCTCGGATGAGTTCTCACAGGCCGCAAAACCACACAAATCATCGAGGTTAGCCATTGAGATGCAAGAAACATAGAAATAAACCTACGAGAACAAGCTATGCCCAAGTAATGGTTAAATGGCTTGGTCGCAGAAAATGTGTCTCGACACATTTTACATAGGCATAAAGGGGAGCTCGGTGCTTGCCATGGATTTATGGTGTAGAGGTGTTCATGGCATTTTGAAGTTTATTTTCGGAGTTAACTGTTTCGGGGATTTCAGAGTTTTTTGGGTCAGAAATGTTGAGGGAGCTAAATTTCTCCGAAGCCCGAAACTCTGAAATTCAGAGTTTCAGGTTTTTGGAATTTAGAGAAATTGGAATTGGATTTCAGAGATTTTTGGGTGTTGAGAGCTCCACGCCAAGTTGTGGTTAAGCCGGTCAAATCGAGCGAATCATGCGCCAAGCTAAGAGGGAGATTAGATCAGGTGCCGAGTGGTGCGGATGCAGTAGATATTATGTGGAAGATTATTGGTAACATTGAGAAAACTAGAGGAGATGAGCTCAGGTGGGTGGTCAAGTTTAGTCATTCAGAAGCAAGGCTGAGTTAGGGTTAATTAATAGAGCTTGATGTCGAGTTTCGTGCTCAATCAATAAATGATAGAAGAAATCTTGGGTTCGTTAAGCTCGGGCAATGTAGAATGAGCTTGGCTCGATAGGATTTGTTTGACAATAAGGAGCTCACACACCACGATGGAGCTTGGCTCTGCATTTGCATGGTGAAGGATGATTAGCATGGGAATACAAGGAAAGATCGATCAACATTGAAGCTACCACCTGAATAAAAGTGCCCGAGCTAAGCATAGATGAAACAAGTTAGTATGCATGCGGAGAAGAGTCAAATGCATGAATAATTGACTGAGTCCACTAGACAGAGAAGATGGCACGCAAGCTTGACATGGTCACGGTGAATTTGTAGAACCTGGTAAGTAAAAGGGTGCTTCAAAATTCATCGTGGTCGCACTAATGTGGATGATCTCGTTTAGAGAGAGTTCAGTGAAGTGTTCGCACCAGTCAGGGAGTAGTCATGGTGAGCAGCTCTATCACAGGAGCTCGAGTCGGGTTGGGAGTGTATGGTGTCAGGTTTGGAGATGAAGCTCACCAGGGAAGGAGTGTGATCGATGGGAGTTCAGTTTGCGTCGGAAGCAATGTGGAGGAGCTCATTTCAAAAGAACTTGATGGATTCATGAAGGAGTGATTACGTAGTTGGAAGAGCTCGATAAGCACCAAGAAGTCACATTTTTTAGAGATTCTTTTCAGACATTTCTGTTCCATCCCATTTTTTTGGAGTTTTCTATTTAAGACATTTAGAGAATTTTGGGATTGAAAGTGGAAGTGAGTTAAAAATATTCGAAGCCCAAAACTTTTGAAAACTCCAAAAATTTGGAGTTTCGGCATTTCAGCGATTCATAGATTATGGTTTTAGGTTTTTTTCTTGAGTCGAAGGAGAAGCAGTGACATGGTGAAACGGTTTTGGTTTC
The DNA here is from genome assembly GCA_019776745.2 of Taxus chinensis. Lineage (NCBI taxonomy): Eukaryota > Viridiplantae > Streptophyta > Pinopsida > Cupressales > Taxaceae > Taxus > Taxus chinensis. Next base: position 635,816,597 of record CM034155.1, on the reverse strand, counting down.
TACTCGGCGAGGCTCATTCGGCGAACTCATCGGTGGGAAATCATGTAAAACACTCGGTAGACATCACTCGACGAGGGTATAGGTTGGGATGGCAGTTTGTTCGCCAAATTATGTGGAGTTGGGATCAACTCTGTGATCACTGTGATGAAGGGTAGTTAGGCTTGGATAAGCGCCACCGTGCATGCTCGCCATGAGTTATGAAGTGATCTCAACACAGTTATGGTGCTCAAATGCGTGATCTCAAAATGGACAAAATAGTAGCGAGGGACTCAATGGCAAGCACATACAAAGTATAGCTCGGTTGAGAGCTCGTTGGGTGCACAATGTAGGCCAACACAGGAAGATTGAAAGCGGAGCGATTTGAGCTCATTTTCATAGACCCCATCCAGATATAAGTATGAATTATTGGCACTTCGATCAAGGAGATCGTTTCAAAGAGAGGTCAGTTGAATGCAACCAAGCAGTGAGAATCTCAAGCTCATTGTTTTGGTCAACAAGATGATCGACAATCGTCATGAAATTGACTTAGTTAATGTAATATAGAGGAGCTTGAGCTCGTCGGTTTGGATGCGGCGGTCAAGAGGAGCTCAATTTTGGAGTTGATAGCTCATGACTGGTTAGATCAACATATGGTGGTGAAGGACGGATCGGGATTGGCTTGCCGAATCAAGGTAGTGAGAATCATGGTGGAGCTCTGTTGTAGCCATACAAGAGGTATGATGGCCTTGCAGTATAACAGAAAATCAGTGAGTCAAGGAGAGTCAGTGACTTCAGTAAGATGATGGAGCTCGATTGAGAAGTATCTCGGCATTTGCTGGTTTGAAGATCGTTTGATGAACTCAGCATTAGGAGTTCAACTCAGAATTTTTGATAATGGAGAAACTTGGGCCTAACTCGGTGAGCTGGGCTAATTTCTGGCTTTTCCCATAAGAGAAGACCATTCAATGGGAAGGTTTAATTAAATTTTTAATTAAAGTAATATTTTTATTTAAATATTTTAAATAATAATAATTATTATTATTATTTAAATATTTTTATTTAAATATTTTAAATAATAATATTTATTATTATTATTTAAATATTTTTATTTTAAAATATTATTTTAATTAATTATGCGGACTATGTCAACAGGGATTAATTGCACATGATGGAGCCCTTTTCACATGGTTCAACCAAATGTAATAAATGATACATCATGTACCTTCCATTTAGGAAGGGGAATTTATGATCCTTCTCTCCCTCTCTCTCTCAAACTTCTTCTGTAAGTGTAAATTGGGAAATTCATTCAAAGGGTTCCAACAAGTGGATTCCAACATGTCACACAAAGTTGGAGGATTAGGACACTTTCCAAGCTTCCCTTTCTTTTCACAATCTGTGAATTTTGCAGGCACTGAAGCCTTTCTCCTCATGTTGTAATGGTAGTTTATGCTCCTTTTTCACCTAATGTAATGTTGCACTGTGCTAAGTGCTTGAAGTAATGAGAAATTATGTTTTGTGATCAAATATATGTCCCTTCATGATTTTGTTTGCTTTCTATTTGCCTCCCCTCATGTTTTCAGGTGCATAGTGCAAGTTCTGGTTTCCATTGCAGGTTTGTGGAGTTTTGTGCTTTATCAAGCGATGAAAATATTGCATGCAGTTGAGGTGTGGTGCTTGTTCACCCTTCTCAAGTTCATCCTTTTTCACTGGGAGACTGATAGTTTATTGCCTGATCGAGTTTAATATAGGAATGTTCGCCTTGGTTTATTGGTGTTTTGTGCCCTTTCTAGTTGCGATAGGTGAAGGTGATCAGTGATGCAAGCATCCCTCGCACATTAACCCTTCCAGATGTTAAACATCCCTTAATTCGGTGCATCACCACTTCTAGTTTAGGTTTCATTTCCTTGCAATCTCTCTCTCTAATCCCATGAAATGTTAGCATAGGACTAGTTAGCCATTTTTTATTGCATTAGAAGTAGTGTTGTGTTTAGTTTAGGAAGAGGAAGCTGACCTTCTTCAGAGCGTTCACCTCGAGCCCAAGTCCCCACAGCTTGAGAGGTGATCCCATGTGTCCCAATCATCATACCGAATGTCGTGATTCATTTCAAGCCATTCGGGGTGCAGTGATTTGGTGACAACACTTCCCTCTCTCAACTAATTTGATGAGAAGACAGATAATATCTCTCTTCTCGAGCAGTTAACTTCAATCAAGCGGGGCTCCAAATGAGCTCATGGTGGATTTCAATTTCAAATTTTAGAAGACTTTAGACAAAATTCAATCCTTCTAAGACCTACCCCCAAGGTGCATTTCTATATTTTCTTATAGTTTTGAATTCTAATGTAGCAATAATGATTCAATCTATGAGTGTTATCCAACTACCAAATGCATATGCAATAGCTTATTAGCACTAAAAATTGTTTAATCTAAGTAGGAAAACTAGCCCCTAGATTACATATGCACATTTTCTTTCAATTTATACTAAACACCCAACCCATCATTTCTCCCATTCCTCAACCATTCACTTTATCTCCTATATCCTCATTTGGTTCCTCTCTCAACCAAGAAGAATTTGAAAGTCTTAGTGTTCAGCTTAAAAACTTAACAAATGAAATTGTCTCCCTTAAGAGATAACAAGCTCAATCCCCAAGAAATTATTCTTATAATCCTCAGGGTTATCTAGAATAAGGATATCAATATACAAATCATAGGTTTACACAAAATTACCCGCCAAGGAGACCGTTAAAATGCAAACCCGCAACCTTCGCCAGCTCCTAATTTAAGCAAAGCCATTGTTCCAGTAAAAAACAATATGGCCCAAGGTTTATAATGGTGGTATCCCTTTGATCAACCTCATAACCAATATACATGTGAGATCAGGATGACATCTTTATGGAAGAAATCTCTTATGGTGTAAACTCCATTTTTTCAACAAGAGAAAACCGCAACTCCATCAGAGGATAAGGTAGAGAAGATACAAGAGGAAACTGTTGAGCCTAACTTCATGCTTTTTGGACTTGAATTTTTTTTTGTGGTTAACCAAGCCATGGAAAATTTTAATAGGTTATAACTTCATGTGGTAGATAATACAAGGTCTAAAAAGAGGCAAATAGATGTAAGGGTTGCTCCTCCTATTTCTCCATTTCGGCTCTAAGCAACAATTCTAGTCAATATGTGATCTTGCGTTTGAAATTCAACTTCAGCAAGTGTTCCATGGATTAGAGAGAATCCACACACCATAAAAAATTTGTGTAACTTAGTGGAACCCTTGGTAAATAACTTCCATGAAATACAGATAAACCGTTTAAACACTATAGGTCTACAGAATATACAGGTTCCGACCAACCAAAGAACCTCTGTAGATATAACAAAAAATAAAATAGTGTGTCGCTCCCTCATTGCAAAAGGCCATGGGTATTCCCCTCAACGTTGTTGATCAGATGAAAATATCGAATTTGAATTTAAAAATGTGGTATGCCATATTTTATCCCATCTTAAAGGGATCTTTTACAAGAAGCATTGAAGTAACTTCCACCCCTTGAACCTATCATGCACAAAGCACACTCCACAATCAACATCTATCAACCCAAGGGAGAATGAGTAAGTGAAATTGTCAAGCCTCCTCCCTTCTACATGTATCTGTATAGTTGGAAAACACCTTAGTACACAATTACATGATAAGATTATGGTGCTTAATACCTCAGTTATGCCCAAAGAAGATTTGTAAATATCTTGGGAATTGAGTATAATCTAGCCTTAAAGGGTGTTTTATAGCTTGATAGATCAACAATGCAAGTCTTGTGTGTAGTCAAGGATCTAGAATTAACTCTAAATGCTTTCCCAAGCCTAACCATAATGTAAAGATGTATTTATGGTTGACTTACCACCCTATCTATTCCCCCTTTTGCCTCTCCATATAGATTTCAGAGCTAAAGTGGATGGATATCTTTCCTAAAACAGGTCTCATATGCTATTAACGAGTAAGGTAAGGAACTAGGTTTACATTTAAAATATGAACATATCTCAAGCTTATCATGTTGAAAACTCATGGCCCTATTGTCCTATTAATACAAATTATATGATCAAAGGAGAAGAAAGCAGTAGTGACCCTGAACCCACTGTAAACACTACATTTATCTCATTTCAATTCTTGATCTTATGCTTGATGAATGGGAAAAGGAGCATATAACGAGCTTTGATCCTCTATTATGCAGTTGTGGAGACTAGTCTAGGCACTTATTGATATTCATAAAGAAGATAATTTCACTATCCACATGCCACATAAGGAAGATAATGCATGCTTAATGGATTTATGGAAAATATATTTTTATGGTTCTAGAAGTAGAAATTGGAGCTAGCAGCATGTATATTTCTTGTCTCCCCAAAAGATTAAAGAAAACTACTTATTTTGCTCATAGGTTGTAATTTTGCATGCTCATAACAATGCAATAGAGTATGAATGCATCGGTTCATGGCCTACTCATTGTGGAAAAGAGACAAATCAAATCTCTCCAAATTTTTGGGACACTAGAATTGGTCATTCACCAAATCAAAGGAAGAGTGTGTGCGGAAAAAAGAAGCTTTTGAGATCTTATAGGCACCTATTTTGAGGATCATTTGGAAATTTTTAAAGTTGTCAACCTTCAAGTGGTGTCACGGAAGTAGAATAAGGAAGCATATCAAATGGCAATCATTGGCTCTCAATTTATCTCCCACATGAAGACCTTTTCCAAGGAAAATAGCATGTCAAGAGTGGTTATAAGACCATCCATCCCTGATAACGAAGTCAACTGGAAAGTTTTTGAGAATGATGAGTAAATAGTCCAATTCATACATAAATGAGGTTGAGTTCTCTTCTAGCTTGCAATCTGGTCTACAAGAAAGTTATGATGATCAAATCATTCAGTTGTGAGACTAAAAAGGCTACCTAAAGGATTAGTAACCCTTGAAGACATATTCAATCATGATGATGAGGTCAAAAGGCAAAATAAAAGCATGTCCACAGTGCGCCAGAAGGATTGCAAGCCGATCACCATTACACAAGGTAAGGAGCTATTGCTTGGAAAGGTGTGTGATCAAGTTGAAGAACAAACTCATCATTTCCTTGTGCTCAGAAATATAATGACATCTTTCATACAGGAATTATGAGGATCTTAAGGGTTTTGACCCTAATCATTTCTCAACATGCCATAGATTTGGATCCTAATGCCAAGTAATGACAGACAAAAATAGAGACCAGTTAATCCCAAGATTGAGTCCTCTCATGAGGAGGGAGTTATTCCAATACTCATTGAATCAAAAATCATATTCCCTATCAAGTACTCCTCTTGGGTGGCGAATTTGGTCCCGATGTTAGGAAGAAGAATGGAGAAATAAGACTCTGTGTGGATTTCAGAGGACTTAAAACAAGGCTTCCTTAAAGGATCATCATCCTCTGCCCTCCATGGAACAAATTCTTCAAACAATGGTAGGATCTAAAATATTCTCTATGCTTGATGGCTACTCAGGAATTTCAATCAGATTAAGATCAAAGAAGGAGGATCAATACAAAACCATGTTTACAACCAAAGTGGGGAACATATGCATACCAAAAATTCCTTTTGGTTTATCAAATGTGGGTGTCACTTTTCAGAGGGAAATGGACATTGCTTTTCTGTAGGCATCAGACTCATCAATCAATTTTTCATCCTTGTCTATTTGGATGATATCATAGTCTTCTCAAGAATTATCCAACACCACATGGAGCATTTGGAGAAAGTTTTTAAGAGATGCAAAGAATTCATGGGAGTGTCCTTAAACCCCAAGAACTGTATTTTTGTAGTTCCACAGGGTAAACTATTGGGTCATGTTATTTCAAAGGATGGAATTGCAATTGACCCCAGAAAGAGTCTTTGCTCATTCTCTCTCTTTCATTACCAACTCACAAGAAGGTCCTTCAGTCCTTCTCTGGGAAAGATAAATTTTGTTAGGAAGTTCATTCCTAACTTTGTAGGATTAGTCAAGCCCATCACCTTGATGTTGAGGAAGGACATAACTTTCAAATAGACTAAAAAGGAAGATAAATATTTTTCCAAGATCAAATCCACAATTTACTCAAGTGTCAACACTCGTCAATCCAAATTTTGTAAAGGATTTCATCCTTTATGCTTATGGTGTTGATCTTAGTGTCACTTGCGATTCTCACTCAAAAGAATGAATGAAGACTTAGAGCATCCTGTAGCCTTCTTTCAGCCAAACATTGAAAGGATTTTGAGCTCATAGTATAGTCATTTATAAAAGTAAGTTTTTTCCATCTTATAGGCTCTCAAAAAATTCAAGCCCATGTTAGCCACCAACTTCATAAAAGTTCCTAGTCTCACATCCTAGCATGAGAGACTTTTATCATGGGAGCGGAAAATTAGTGAAAAGAGAGTCGAGATGGGTAACCAAAATCATGGAATATGATGTGACCATAAAAGCCACAAAATTGGTGAGGCAGGAGCACTATGTGAGTAGCTTGCCTTAGATGCTCAGGATAATCAAGAAACTTCTTTCTTCATGGAGGAAGAGCAAAGAAAAAGCCATGGAATATCATGAAGAAAACTTAGAAGACTCCTCAAAAAGAAGATCTATGGAGTATTACAAGTTTGTGGGATATTGAGAAGATCCACATAACGTTGAGTTTCTGCAAATAGAGTATCCACAAGGCAAAGGAGACCACACTTAGTTGTAGGCAGGCTAGATCAACGAAATGAAAAACATTCTTAGCAACTAGTGGTTACCCTCTTGGTTTGAGTAAGCAAAGAGAAACAATCAATACCCGAGGTTAGAATCAATTGCCTACGTGTTGAATGGTGACTTTCTTCACTTGTCAAAAGAAATTTGGATGGTGTCTCACTAAGACGTACATTCATGGATAACAGGTAAATAAAGTATTGGTGGAATTCCACAATGGTTTCTTTACATGGACATTTCTCAGCTTGGGCCACTAGATCAGTGAAAATTGATTCCTAGAGCATGATATTTATTGTCCCACATTGTTTGGATGCACATCAATTAGGTCAGAAAATGTAAATAATGTGCCTTATTCAATTGATAAGATCAGAAGATTGTGGCCCTTCCCCTTCATCCTATTCAATGGATTAGAACCCTTTTCTTAGTGGGGGATTGATTTGATAACTATGATCAATCATCCATTAAGTGTGTATCATAAATGGAGTCTTGCTAGCAACAAAACTAATGAGTGCTCTTCACTAGGCTGGATGGAGGTCACATCACTCAAGGAAGTAACTTAAGTCAATTCATCCTTGACTTCCTTGGAGGATATTGAAAGAAGGTTTGGGGTTCCCAAACAATCATTTCTAATAATGCTAAGGCATTGGAGTTAGGCTCCAAGATCTGAATTAGATTGGGCTCTTAGACATGGAGTTTATTTTAAGACTTACTCGAACTTACTACCCGCAAGGTAATGGTTCGGCGGAATCAAGTAAGAAGAACCTAGTCAGGATCATGAAGAGTGACTATGGAGGTTAATCAAAGGCAAATCGACACACCAAAGTAAAAGAGTGCTCTCAAGTGGGATGTGGATAGAATTACTCCAAAAAGAGAAATTGGAAATTCCCCCATCGTTTTCAAACTTATGATATGAGTAGAGAAGCTAGGCTTCCCACTGTAAACTTGAGTTAACTTCATTGGAGTTGGCCCAACAATTAGAAGTTGAAAGGATGAATACCAAAAAAAAATTAGAATGGTGGAGTTATTTGAACTTGAAGAACTGATAGCAATCCACCATAAGCAAGTATGGAAGAACATTAGAGATCAACCAAACAATTGGTGTTCGATTGGAAATCTAAGCTATAAAATTTCAAGTAGGTTATTTAGTCCTCAAGTGGGATGCATATAGAGATAAACCAGGGTGCACTCCAAGTTTTATGCACTTTAGAGTTGGCCATACATCATCACTATGTGTAAATAGGCCATTTCATTTGAGTTTATCTAACCTTGACGAAAGAAACACTACGAATCCCAGTCAATGGAATTTATCTCAAACACTTTCATTAAGTTTTTATGTTACATCTTGTAAATACTTGTGTGTTTCATGTTTTTGTTAGAGGTCCCCTTCTCTTGTCATGTATTGATCACTGATGGAGTTTATTTTTTCCTCAATCCTTGTGGTTGTCATCTTTTTTTGTAATAAGTGCGTGTGCGTGCTCTGCATGTTTCACTTGAAACATGTATGATATTCCATTTTGTACATAGGTTTTGGAAGTACCTTGCATTCATTCGCAGGCCATCTAAGAGTAGGTTTCATGATGGGAGTTAGAAAGCTAGAGAATGATTCAATGAGTATATTTTTATCTCCACAAAATCAGCTTCAATCAGCTCTAAGTTCATGCTGATTTAGGAGACAATTTTGTAGGGGTGAAACTAGTTTTCTCCAAGGTTATGCTCATCTCCATTCCCAATGGATGCTTCAAATCTACTAGTCTTCATCATCTAACAAGAAGATGTCCCCTGGAGGTCACAAAACTGTTGTCCAAAATTACACCCCATATAATTTTTAACAACTCATCTAAAATGGACTTAGTTACTTTTGATCAAAAAATCCATGGTATGCTAATTAATTCTTCTGAGAAATGCATGAATCAAGTGTTCTGGGGGTTCTCCTAACCCATGCAAAAAAATAATGGGTAGTTCAGGACTTAGGTGAATTTTGGCAAAGTTAGAGTTTTGTGGAGTTTGTTGGACATTCATAGCACTAAAGAAATCAACAATTCTTGAGTCAAAGCCAAGTTAGAGCACCATGGAGTTCCACACCCACGTAAAGATGGAGAAATTTGCTAGGGAAATAATCCACAGAGTAAAATAAGTGAGAAAGTAGTTAGTACTTCACGGCATGGAAACACAATGTTGCATGGACTCATAACATGCAAATTCTGCAAAGTTAGAAGTTGCGATACATGAAGAGTTTTGAAGACCCGCATAGTATGGAAAAGTAAAGTTGGAATGGTTAAGGTTGAAATATGTGAAACATTATCCTAGTGTTTCATGGTTTTCCAAAATCATAGTGTTATGTGGGTTCTCAATTCTGCAGAACAAAGGAACAATGCTGCAAGTAAGTGTCACACAGAAACAAAGAGAAAAATGCATTTGCGACATAACATGAATATCTACAGGCGAAGTGTGGGAACACTCAAGCACCAATAAAATTAATAAGCACCGCTCATCACTCAGAATACATGGAAATCCGTGGGAAACCATCAAAACATCATACTTCCATGGAAGACATCAAAATCGCACTTGTACCAGACTACTAACTACCTCAACTACTAGAATTTTATGAAGAATGACATCCTCTTGCATAGTTTGATGGCATGCAATAGAATCAAGGTGTCATGTTGTGGTTTTTAACTTTCTTCTAATGGCATTCATGCATGTACTACAAGTTAATATTATAAAAATTCATGTTGCCCATGCTTGTCTGACATGATTTCAAATATCAGTACTCCAACATGGCAGTCCCTTCTTCCCTATTCTCTTTCTCTTTCTCATTTTCACAAATGGTATAAATGTAAGTGCTTGCACACATTATAAGGGTTCTTCTCCCATTTTCTTCCTTAGCATTTTTCAGGTTTTTTCTCTAGAGAACCTAAAATCTCATGCATGCAACCTTTGTAACTCGCAAACGCAGATTGTCCTGTCTAGGATCTATGTGTAAACTATAAAGAATTGATTAGTGTAAGTGTGGATTCCTTATTTTCTTCAAATACTTTGTGTTTTGTGTGGATATATTTTCCCCCTTGCATACTTTACATTATTTTAGTTGCTTGCATTGTAATTGTGTGCATCTTCATAATCCTAGTTTTTACAAACTTACATTTGTGTCATTTAGATTTGGGAAATTTCCACCTTCCTTCTAGTGTTATCACTGCCCTCTTAGCTTACGTTCTTATTGCTTGTATCTCTCCTCCATGGTTCCTTGGATGTTTTAGTATACATTAGCTATAGGAGTAGTTTTATCATTAGAGTAGGTTGTGTTTTGTGCTTCTTTTTTATCCACGGAATAGTGGAATCCGGACTTCTTCGGAGGTTTGTCTCAAACCGCAAGTCCCACACTTGGAGACAGTCCCATCTTACCTCAAAATTCTATATATTCCATGATTCAAAGAAGGGTGCAATTTTGAGCTCCAAAAGAAACAATCGAGGAATAGATTATGGAAAGGATTTATTAGAAATTTACCTTGGAACTTTATATGAGCATACGGTAAATCCATGGGACCTTTTTCTCTTTACCGATCAACGACCTTAAAGAGTGGGGGAGATCTAAGATCTGTGAGATCAAAATAAAAGCATGTACTTCAATTTTATTCTCCTCAGTAAATGAACTGCGAACAAAAACAAGTTATTGGGTTTAGATAGAATATTGTATCTTGTTATCGAAAATTGGGGAGAAGGGAAAATATTGAAAAATAATATTGAGAAGGTTATTAGACATAAATAGAATAATAATTTAAAACAAGGAATGGAAAATATGAATAATTTTTATAGAGCTTTTAGTTATACATGTGGTTCTAGGTTTTATGCTTTTCACAAGTAATTTAGAGGATACATTTGAGGTCTACAAGTTAATATAATATGTTTTTGAAAACTAGTTCTTCCTAGTCGATTCAATTGTGTTGTAGTACAAGATTAATTTGAAGATAAATGGGTTGGACATGACCTAGATACAAATCTATAAATAATACCTTAGAATTTATATTGCAAATCATGCCATGAATAAATATAGTATTCTCTAATCATTTGTTTCAACCTCTTGATAACTCATCATTGATTGTATTAAAATTGTAAATAGGATCTTATATTGGAACATTTGAGAGATTATAAAATGTTAGAAAGTATGACTTAAGTATATATTCCATCTCTAAAGGCATGGGTCATCATGAATTTTTTTTTTGTTTGTTGATCTATTAGTTTATCGGTCTAGAGTAAGAAGATATATAGTTCAACCCTTCTTATGCATGCACTACATACAAAGTGAAAGATGTGCAATTATTTTTTAACTATCATCCATTACATACAAAGTGAAAGTTGTGGCATTTTTTCTTTTAAAACTCTTATTTATTTCACAATATTTAGGGTGTATGTAAACCAAGGCTTTTAAATTTTTCCTAATGTAATATATGTGACTTTCAATATTTGTGTACAACATATTTTTAAAACTAGCAATCGCATGTGTACAATGTAATGTGAACGCTGAACAATATATGTTATTTGATTTAGAGGGGTAGTTATTACTTTTGTAGTTGATGTTGATAAGGGGTGTGATTGATTTTGTAAGTGTAAGAATATAGTTGAAACGTTACATTTAAAGGTTTTATCTCTACATTTCAAATTTGTACATATAACAGAGATTCCGCATCTATGCCAACTTCTTCTTGACTAACTGAAGGTTGCAGCAACTCATCGTTTTCTGAGGATGGGTCACTCTTTGTAAAGAGAATTTTCTTCTCTCTTAGAATAAACTTTACGGTTTCCATATTTTTTTCTTACACTTGGGCATTAATCTTCAAGCTACTTCATATGTAGTGTGACAGTGTCCATTCCTTCTGCTCTCTGTTCTTTGGCTTCCTGCATGACAAAACATTAGTGTCACAAGTTTTATGGATCATGTTTAACATATTTTTGTTTAGATTAAATATTAGCATAAGTGTTTGTCTAGAATACATGCAAACGATGTAATCTATAAGAGGACATTGGAATTTTACATCTGACATTTCCCTCCCAAGTTGTATTCATCTTGCCTTGGTTACAAATTTCAAAGAACAGACATTCTCTGCTAGGTCATCTTCCTTTGGACTGATATGGACGAGCATTAGATTCTTAGAATCATGTCCTGCATAAATCAGAAACTCAATCCTGTGTTACACATGCAAAATGCTACAACCGTGAAACAATAAGATATGCTCCTACATGGATGCACCACATAACATGAAAGAGTATTTTGATTACCGAGAGAGTTTGAGAATCCGGGTGAGATTGTTGTTCTTGCTGATACAAAAGGAATCCAGTATTAAAAAGCCGATTGTTGAAGAGTATACCTCCTACTTCCAACTCACTAACACAAAAAGAATAAATATATGAAAGAACAGATGCTTTGGTAAAGGTGCGAGTACCTATAAGGAACATGGGATTGTTTCTTCTGCAATGCACTAATAACGCCTGAGAAAAAAAATTTCTATCCCTATAAACCCACAAATTCAATGATAAAATTACCAATCCACTCCTTATCGACTATATATGGAGCCAAATTAAACCATGTAATTTTAGCTATCAATATGTAGTGTGCACACTAAATTTTAGAAGACCGCAAAAACCACCAAAAGAAACTAATTCTTCATAGAAACCAAGCATTCAAAAGCAGAATTACCAATCTGCAACAAATTAGCTGTACATATAAGGTCAAATGTAACCAAGATCTTCACAAGAATTGCTTGATATACATGCAAAATAAAACAATGTCGATAACCATTTCAAGCAACTAACTCTCCCCAAAAATGAAGAATTTAATGATATAGTTTACAATCCATGTCTGAATTTAAATAAATGAGGTCAAGGTGACCCAAAAGTTTTGCTAAAATTACTTCAATACACACTTCAAATACGAAAGGGCCGCAAAATCAACTAAATTCCCCTACAAACTGTAAATGCAAAAGTAAATTACCAATCCTCATAAAGCTAACTATATGCGAGGTCAAATACAGCTAAAAATAGCTTTTAAAAGTAACAACGTCAAAACACCATCAAAATCGACATCAAAATTTCATTGTAACACCACTTTCAATATCTTAGTAGTTTCCATTGCATTCAGAGGTTAGATTTTCAGGAAACTATGTAGATCTACAAAAATAATAACAGAGTTGTAATTGCATCCTCAATTGGAATGCCAATAAAAATTGCAAGCCAAAAAGAATGTGTAGATTACATAAAACTGTATACATTCCAGAGAAGCTAACTGGGAAGCCTTTGTCATCATTTAACTTTATCTTCACATGATGAACCAATACAACTAACAATGAATATAGACTTTTATACAACAGTATTGAGAGTTTATGACCGCCAAAATATAAATGAAACCAAATTTACATTTAAAAGATAAGCCTATGAAGGTTTAATTTCTTTGAAATTGTTAAACATCATAAGTTGAAATTGTAAATTGCTGGAGGAGGAGAACACAAGAAAGATTTTTAAAGTATTCGAGAGGGCCCAGTTTGGAAGAACTATTTCATACTATTGAAACCATTTTTATAAATAGAAAAGTCATTCATACAAACTGTAACAATTGTATTCAATACCTTGTTTCTACCATCATAAGTTTGGCGTTCATTCCCATCAGATCACATGGAAGAGGTTGAGCATCACATACAAAAAAAATTCAATATAAACAACATCACTAACTATTTCCCTCACTTTTTCCTCACTCAACTTGTGATTCAATAAGCTACAAACCAATTGACACAAAAAGTGAGGTTCCCCTCACTCAACTTGTGATTCAATAAGCTACAAACCAATTAACACAAAAAGTGAGGTTCCACTAAAATTGATGATAAATCCAGGAGAAGTATTACATCAACAAAGCTTTCAGAACTGAAAAACATAGAGGACTAATTATTAGACTTATGTATGGCAAAGGCTTAAAGTCACAAACAAAAGAAAAATGCATATATTACCTATCAATCCATCAAAGAGCCCAATTTGCCTTTCTTGTCACATAAAGAACAATATCGATAGCATTGAACAAATGGGCCTTTTGCTTGGGGTCCTTGATATAAGTCTTTAGCAAAAGACTAAATTTCTTAGAGTGCATATTGAGTGGAGGGTAGCCCTCTCCGTATAATATGCCCCATTTATTCCTCTATAGGTGAGAGAAGAGCTTTGGAACCTGTAAGTTTGAGGAGGGCCCTAATTCCCATAAGAATGATTATTTTCCTGGTACACACTACTCTTACTTTGCCTCTGCACTTTGTGCTTTGTACCATAGACAACAAGACATCCACAAATTATTTCTAATTACAAGGTGACAATTATTTTTTAAAACAAAGCCTCCATACATGCTCTAGAAATAGTAAGGTTAGTTCAAATACTTCTTGCGCTGGAAGAACCTGCATGTTTTGTGGGTCTGGCTGTAGCTCTTTTGGATCTTTTTTTTTTGGATGGATTCCTTCATATTCCATGCAATAAATTGTTGTTCTGGGATTAGTAAGTGTCAAAAACTATAAAAAATAGTCATTTGTTTGGGTCCGGTACTCCCCTGTAACACCTCTAGGAAGGAACGATCTGCAACATAGACTCTTGGTCGCACAACATGAACAAGGTACCCACAATAATCCCTCTTTCCTTCATAACACACACCCCTTTAATATAATTTGTAATTACAAGTTGAATCATTGTAGGGATATCAAATACATACCTGCGGTCAGTTGAGGATCATCATCTCCCCTAAGTTGCATGCAAAACATGGCCCGAATAAATAAACTAAATAAATTCATGTAAACTCCACTTTACAACAGGAATGGAATGCGAAAATAGTAGAGAAAAGCTAAACCGTTGTTGAAAATAGTAAGTCTACAAAAATAGTAGAGAAAACAAAGCAACCTATATCCTGAGTACATCCTCATTGGAAATAGGTTGAAAGCAAATATATTGAAGCCCAAATCTAAGCCCACAATTTATGGTAGCCCAATTTTATATTAGATTGTATTTGATAGTTACTTGATAGCCGTTATAGATATCTACCATAATTCAGTCTAAGAGTAACGAGGTTGGAAGGTGAAGAGAAACAAAAACATAACTTATAATATTTTGAAAATTGGCAGGAAGGGCCGAACCTGCTACTTTTATAAAAGGAATCAACACGGTTCCATACAATCTCGGATCCTAAAATTCAATTCTTTGTAAAAACAAAAAGCATGACAAATGAAGGGAGGAATAAAGGGAGAAGGGAACTTACTGAATTAGGTAGCAGGTGGAGTATAATGTAGTCTGGAAGGACCCATGATATACAATTTTTGCATCTTTTTAGGATTTTAAAATTTGAAAACAAGGATTTTGCATCAGATTGCGAGCATAGCACACCCTAGGCCCAAAAGAATTCAGCTTATAATTTATATTTAGAATCTTAAGATCATAAACAACATGCCTCGTTTCATTTACAAGTTCACGTGCCCCTAAAAAGTTTGTCATACACATCAGGGTTTAAATTAAAAAAAATGCCCCTCTTCAATGAATTCGTAAAGATATGTAAATCCTTGGTTAATTTGCCCTCCTTGGATAGACCCGTTATAAGAAATATGTATGTAGGTGTTGTAATATCAAATTTGCTTTGTTGAGGGCATCAATCAGTATGTTATAAAAATCGCAGAGGATTTGGGAAATTTGCCAAGATCTGCATAAAAATAATCTTCTTCATCTAAATGACCATTGGATCGAGAAATACAAAGCTCTACATCCCGCATGAATGACGAAAGAGGAACAAATTTGAAAAGAACTTCAAAGAAAAAGGAAAAAAAGAATGGGTATACACAGACCTTGGAAATGGAGAGCCTTTGATTGGTTTCTGGCCGTATTTTTGCCAATCCCACATATCAAAAGGAGGTATGTCGTTCTTCTGCCTTCCATCTCCAGGTCCGACTGGGACTGCATACTATCCTCTTTTGATAAATAGTCGTAGAACTGAAAAAACTGTTAAAAAGCGAAAACGTCCAGATGGCCGTCAAACCGTCAACTTTAATACAGTCGTAGAAACGTCCGGAGATCCTTTACCATAGGGAGAATGCCTTTGGCGTAATGAACAAAACCTTGCAACTATAGTGGTCATATGGGATAAAAAGGAAACATAAGTTAAATGCATTTTTTCAAACATATTGCCTCCAAACACTCTTAAAATATTCACACGCACTTTGGTAAACACATTGCATGACAAAACTCGATGCTCTCTAATGCAAATCTTAAACAACTAAAAAATCAAAGAATTTTCTCTTTCCTTCAAACACTCTTGAAATTTTCAAATACATTTTCGAAAACACATTGTATGTAATAGACTCCACACTCACACTCTCCAATATAAATCATAGAAAATTATAAAACAAAACACTTTTCTTTCTCATCTAACACATTGTAGCTAGATAGTTCTAGCTAAAACTTAAATAAATGCACAATACATTACAAACTTGAATCTTAAACCAAATTCTTTTAAAAAATAGCTAGATAAACCCTAATAAAATAATGTTCTATCTTGTATCATTAAATGTCAAATATGTATGTATATATCTCAAACATGATAAAATTAGGGTAACACTCCATAAAACTGGATGATGGTTACACAGATAATAGAATATAACTACCTTTTTGCAACATCCCAACCAAGGGATAAATTTGACAGTTGTTTAAATGTTTTTTGTGATTTTAGACATAAAATACTTGTAAATATTTTTTAGAACTATCATGTGTGACTTCAATATTTAAAATGTGACCATCAATTTTTATATACATTCATACATAAATTATATCATTATGTATTAATCATAGTTAAATAAATATGGAATAGTTGTTTATAAATTTTATAAGTAGTGTACAAATAACATTGTTTTGTATTTTTGTTCAAGCTAGAGCAACTAAGAAAATTCTCAACTATTACCAATCAGCGTCGCAGCAACTCATTATCTTTACTAAAAGCAATATTGCCTTCATAAATATGCCACCTAGTCGGAAAAGAAAGATTGCTTCTCTCTTTGGTTATAGAATATTTGATCTCACGTCCTCCTATTTGGGTCTCCCTATTTTCAAAGGTAGACAACTGAAGTATCTCTGGACTCCAGTCATTGAAAGATTCCAAAAGAAGTTGGCAGGGTGGAAGGGCTCACTTCTGAGCCAAGCTAGAAAACTGAAACTTGTTAAAACAACTCTTAAAAGCCTCCCAATATTTTTTATGTCACTTCTCAAGATGCATTTGGTGGTAACTTCTCGTATTGAACAAATTCAAAAACATTTCCTCTAGTTTGGCTCTAAAGAATGTAAAAGAATCCATCTTGTGTCTTGGAATGTTGCCTGCAAACCTCTAACGTCGGGTGCACTTGGTGTGAGGAAATTTTTGGAGATGAATGAGGCCATGTTGGCTAAGTTGGGTTGGGCACTTGCCACGAAGGAATGAACCCCTTGGGTGCAGTTATTCATTTCTAAATATCTCCCCCTTCTAGAGATTTTTTATCTTTTGATATCCCTCGGGGTTCTGGCTTCTAGAATTTAATTTCCAGTAGCTAGCAACTCCTAATGACTGGAACTAAATGGCAGTTGGGAAACGGTTCAACCATTAATTTTTTAGAATTATTGGTGGATTGGTGATAAGCCTTTGTTGGGTGATACCTTCTAGGACCTGATTCACCCTCCTCTCTCAGCTTTATGTGGCAAGACTGTCAGTGGCTACATTAACAAAAGTGGTGGCCAACCTTGTTGGTTCATTCCCTCCTAGGATGGATGTAGCTTGATCCAGTTACAACACCTTAACAACCTTAAAGTTTTGTTATCTTCTCAATATATCCAATTCTCTCCGGCTTTGTATGTGTGTGTCTAGCCAAGCACCCCTTTTGGTTGTTTCTCTATTAAAGTTTCCTATTTCTCGCACCCTCACACCCTTTGTGGCCCGCCTCTCCATCAGATCAAGATCCCTCAAGTCCTCCCAAAACTTGGCTTCTTCTACTGGCTCGCCTTTAGGGATGTTATTCTCTCGTGGGAAAATATCAAGTGAAGGGGCTTCTCCCTTCCTAGTCGGTGCCCTCTTTGTCTTAATGCCCTTAAATCCACATCTCACCTTTTCCTCCACTGCCCCTTCACACATTCTATGTCTCTTCTTGGAAAGATTTGGGGTTGCTTGGGTTCTTCCTTCCTCCCTCCTGGAGGCATTTTCCCAATGGAAGTCCCCTTTTTCTCATCAAGTTGCTTCCATAGCATACAATTTGCTTCTCCCCCATGTTCTATGGAGCATATGGAAAGACCGAAATAAGCGCATATTCAAGGATCAATATCAAGGTATGTGGAAAGTCTTCACTATGGGGGTTTTTGGTTTTTAGGAAAATTTGAATTGCTACATTTGGGAGAAGCATAAATAAAAAGTGGTCTTAAGTCTTTCAGAACCTTGGCCTAGGTAGATCCTTATCCCTTGTGTCCCTTCTCACGCAGTAACGACTCATGTTAATACTTCCTCGTCACCCCCTCCTTTGGGTTGGTTGAAGCTTAACACAAATGGTGCGGCCAAGGGCAACCCAAGTGCCTCTGGTGGAGGTGTCATTCTTAGAGATGACTCTGGTAACCCCCTGGTTATAATATACGTTTACTTTGGGTTTGGAACTAATCATAGGGTCGAAGCCCTTACCACCCTTAAAGGTATGGAAATGGTGTTCAGTGTTGTCTTCAATCGGTTAATTGTTGAAAGTGATTCTCTAAACTTGGTAAGAATTCTCTGCTCGGATGAGCACCCTTAAGGGACCATCTACAACATCATTGAAGATATCAGATCCCTTCAATCTTTTTTTCAGATGATTAAGTTCCAACATATCTACTAGGAGGGCAACAAGGTTGTTGATTTCTTGGCCAATATTGGTGTCTACTTGGATACAAAAAATAATTGGATGGGATATTTTCTAGAGCATATTCTTAATCTTGTTGTTAATGATCGTCGTTCGAAAACATAGTTCTTCTCGGTGGTTGATTTTTAGCTTCAATCTTTTTGTTGCGGCTGCATTTAGTTACAACATCACTAAGATGGGTATCACCTTTTTCGGTGGCAGTAATAGCAAGGATATGGCATGTGTGGATTTAATTAGCATTCATTTCATAGATAGATTGTGTTTGTGTGATGGACCGGTTAGATTAATGATTTATCACACGCTAGAGTATATTTTTAATAAGGCTGGCTTTCATAGCGAAAGCCTGTCGACAAGTGTGGAAATTTTGATTAATTGTTCCTCACATTGTTATTTAATCAACTTCTACCTCGGGTTTTTGGAAATCTATATCAAAATTTCACATTTCAAAATGGGAGGATCCATCAAAAGGATTGAGCCCACTTCTTGCGAAGAGGTTAAGGCCGACTTGGAAGTCTAGAATATTTTGAAAGACAAGTGGTGTTGCGACTTTCATGGAGATACTGACTGGTCACTCTATCCGAGTGATTAGTAGTGTGTTGGCCTCTTAGAAGAGAGGAAAAGTTAAGGTGGGCAAGATGAAATTTGTTATTTCTCTTGACTCCATTGTTTTTACGACCGGTCTCCTGGTGGAAGGAGACATTTATTTCAAACACTTGCTCCAGCCAAACTAGATGATTTTTTGTGCCATGGTGAAAAAATTTGAAAGTACCAATTAGGCTATGAGAGGGACTTGCTTCCGCAACCTTAGGATAGGATTGTTGAGTAGGTGATGTAGTATTTTACGCTTGAGGGATGGTACAAGCTGATTTATGGGCCACAAATGTTTCTTCTGGCTCATCTCAGACATGATAGGAAGGTAAACTTCTCTGTTTTTCTGTTTTAGTCACTCAAGTAATATCTTAGATTGGTTAGGGAGGAAGAAGGACCCTTCCTGCACCAAGGCCTTATGTATCTGTTATTCAAAATGACAGCCTCCCAAAAGGATATTTGAGGTTTCCCCTAAGCTTGGGAAATAGAGATTCTTCACCCCCGCTTCTTCTTAACTTGCGCCCTCCGCTCCTTCTTCTGCTATCACTCCCCATCATCATCTTTTTCGTCTCTATCTTCCTTGCGACTCTAACTCAGACATCATGGTCATTAGCCCGCGTGACCTGGAGGAATTCCCCCTTCTTTTTCCCATGCTTCTCCCCCTCCCTCTCAATTGTTTTTTAACCTTGTGGATCCTTCAGAGCGCTCTCCCATTGTCTTTGAGCCACTTTCTATTCCAATCTCTCCTTTTTCTCTATCCATTATTGTCGCTTCTTTAACTTTACCATGTGTCTCCCTAGACATTGACATGACTCAAGTCGATATTTCTCCTCTTAATATGAATGCCCCTGTTGTTCCTCCTCCTTTAGCTTCCATGGATCTTTTCATAAACTCATATATTCTCAATGTTTTGTTGGGCCTTTCCATGTTATACCCTAATTCCCCACTGTCTAAGAATTTGGGCTCCCCCACTATCCCTGCCTTGGATGCTAACTTCACCAAAGTTGTAACTTCTGAGCATCAAGAGCCGTTAGAGACTAGAACTCCCACCCAACTGGAGCCTAACGATGACAATATCATTCTCAGTATTCTCAGAAAACTTAAATAGGGCCTTCACTACCATCCGGGATTGGAAAATCCACATGGACTTGACCTAGACAACCATAATTGAAGACTGATTAGATGTCATTAAAATGGTGGAATTATTGGTTAATAGAAGCTCTATTGTAACCGCAATTTTGGAATCAACAACTATCCTTAAAAATATTCACAAAATGTAATTATGTTAAATTCAGTTCGTGCCTTAGTGGCTTTTTGTCCTTTGTTGCCTACGAGATTTCTCTCTACTTTGCTTCATTGACCATATCGTTGCCTTAAGGTATTTTTTGTAAAAGGATGAGGGTCCTTTGAAAACCCCCATTTTTACCCTTTTCTACAATTTTTTTTTTAATTTTCCACTAGCAACATTGAAAAATTACCATCACCTGAAAATTGTTTGACAAGCATAGGTGGTCATCAAATTTAACCCCTGATCCCAACAAGGGGGACAAATCCATCAAGCATTAAATCCTAAATTTATTGCATTTTATATTCCATATATTATCTTAGGTACAAAGGGAAACACTTTATTGCATGTGAATCATCAACACCTCAGCCTTGTCTTTCCCAAATGTGTCCAAATGTGATTCTAGCATCATAAATCCACAAAATATATTTAGATTAAAATAAATTTTAGAAATAATTCCAAATAAAAAATAACGAAGGAGTTGGGTTTAGTTGAAAAGCAAAAATAATTCCATCTTTATATGGGAGGGGAGCCAGTCACGGTGCACCCTAACTTTGGCGGTGTATACCGGACAGCAAAAAAAACACTGGAATCACAAAAATCCGTCAAAAGAAGCGCGCGAAAATTCTCTACAGCCCCATCTCCTTTGCCAACTCAACAGACACGTAGATCACCGTACACATGAGCTGGAGTGTGAGGTGTCCAAAAAATTGAGTTTTCACGGTGCGGACCAAATCTAGTGAATCTAACCCCCCACCGGTTACTATATTCGCTGCCACTTATCACTAAATAACTCACTGTTTCCGAGGACTGCGAAATCCACGCATAGGGATATGGTTGTAATTAACAACCACTACGCCGTGTCAGGGAAGCAAAGGAAGTCGTGATGTGCTGGCATGCGGATTTATTAGATGCTATTCATTGCGCCACCTACTCCCAAACCGCCTCCAGCTGGGGGACTGTTTACCGCTCGAACCACCGCGGAATGCAACAAAACAGTGGAAGCCATCGGACCAGGAGGGGAATGCTTACGGTTTTGGCCTGATAATTTTATGTGTGGGTGTTTACACTGACGAAGCTTGCGTTGGGAGCTACTCATACTTGCGACTTCTTTCTTCAGCAATAACTGGAAGTTTCAGTTATATTTTAACTGATCTGCCTTCTTGAATCTTGCCGTGGATGCTTCAAAACAGGTTTCGTTCTGTACAATGTTCAGTTCTTAGTCATTTACTTCTTTTATGGTAACCCTCCTTAGTCGTTTTAATGTGAAGTATTTACTTTGGTGGTTTTACATATTGAAAACTGACAGTATTTTCTGTACACGTCTTGCAGTGGTGGGGAGGAGCTTGTTCGATTGACTGAGAATGATCCACGCAGATGCAGAGCATTCCTTCAAATGTGTTTATCAACACATCAAATGAGCTTGGAAATTGTTTGATTCTCTTCGAATATTTACAGTCCATTCGGTTCTAATAGGTGAGGTTTTTACCCTCACTGAGGCAGTGATAGAAACAATTACATATTTTTCTTTTGTACTGGTAGATTGTGTTATATGTCTTCCTAGTTATGTGATTCCTTTTTGCAAAGACTTAAACTCCTATTGTTTCTGAAAATTACAATATACTGAACATTAAAAAAAGCCGGGTGATCCAAAAAATGTGTCAAAAGAAGTGCGTGAGAGTTGAATCATTTTACTTGTTGAATTTATATAAAATCTGTCAAAATAAGCGCGTGAGTATTGTATCATTGTAGCATTCGATTGTGCTCAAGTGAGCGTGCTCAAAGTGTGATTTTTACTCTCACGTTTCCATTCTTGTATCTATGTACACGGACGTTTCCATTCTTGTATCTATGTACAGAGGTTAAGGACGTACTGATAGTATAACGTAACGTTAGCCAGGCCACATAAGTATTTATATATATTTCTCTTTATTGCCCAGAGAATAAGGTTTGTAGCTGTCCTCGTCTTATCTCTTCATGCCGATAATCTGTTTTAAAGAGATTATATTTTATCTCTTCTACTTCTTGATCACTCTTAATGGAACTTGTGCATTTGGTAGCGTAAAATTTGGTTTGATCCTTCCCTTTTCCTCTCTCTGACACAATTGTAACTGCATATTTCTTGAACCTCAAAGCAACAGGCACATACCCATTGTTTGATATACATTATACTTGTTGAATGAATGTAATAACAGTTCAGTGGTTCTCTAAAACCTGCACCGACAAGTATGATGCCACGACCATTAGTAAGGTTCCTATAAGAACATGACCACCTACTGATCACTGATACTGTAATTGAATGTAGCTGCCTTTGTAATCTGAGACTGTGATAACTACACTGGTACAAGATGACTCCACATGGTTCCTCTGTTAATTGAAATTTTCATGTTACCCAAGCTCCATAGCGATATGAGTCCTTTTGTCGGACATTGGATTCGATAGGCACTCGTAATGTACACACCGAGTGAATCCTGATCATTGTTATGCAACAATGTAGACTAAGTAATTATCTTAGAAAACACGACCATAGGGATATAAATAACCACCCCACCGTAGCTATAGGCATCTATTTATTTACTACTACTTCTCATTAATTAATTTTAGGTAATTGCTTCGACACATTGTAACTCAGCTATCCTAGTCTGCTATACTCAATTTTTTTGGATT
Organism: Taxus chinensis; assembly: GCA_019776745.2. Taxonomy (NCBI): domain Eukaryota; kingdom Viridiplantae; phylum Streptophyta; class Pinopsida; order Cupressales; family Taxaceae; genus Taxus; species Taxus chinensis. Next base: position 635,793,463 of record CM034155.1, on the reverse strand, counting down.
TCTGTTTATTGCCCAGAGAATAAGGTTAGTGTCTTACTGTATGAGAGGGGATCCAGTCCCGGTGCACCCAAACTTTGGGACACTAAACTGAACATTTAAAAAAACCAGGTAATCACAAAAAACTGTCAAAAGAAGCGCGTGAGAATTCTCTACAGCCCCATCTCCTTCGCTGTTTTCGACAACTGTGAAATCCACGCATAGGGATATGGTAATAATAAACATCCTATATGCCGTGTCAGGGAAGCAAAAGAGTTCTTAATGTTTGGCATGCGGATTTATTTACTGATATTCATTGCACCAAACACTCCCAAACATCCATCCAGCTCTGGGTAAATGTTAACCGCCTGAACCTCCGCGGAATGCAACGAATTCGTGGAACAAAACGGATCAAGAGGGGAATGCTTACCATTTTTCGCTGGAAAGTTTAACAACAGAGCTGCCTAATGTTTCGGCCTGATAATTTTGTGTGTGGGTGTTTACACTGACCACCTCTGTGTTGGGAGCTAGTCATACTTCTGAGTGTATTGCCTGGCTATACGTTATAACAGCAGATGCAGAGAGTGGAAGGTACTTCTGTTTTCTTTCTTCAGCAATAATATCTACTTGAAGTGATATTTTAACTTTGCTTCCTTCTAAACTAGAAAGAGTCATTTGAATCTTGTCCGTGGATGCTTCAAAAGAGGTTTCGTTCTGTACACTGTTATGTTCTTAGTCATTTACTTCTTTTATGGTAACGAAAACTTAGTCGTTTTAATGTGAAGTTTGGAAAATTGTTCATATTTGAAGCTAATCAAGGGGTTAGGCTCCTTGAGCAATAAATGAAATGGAGTTGATTGATTCAAACTACACTAGTATGAGATCGATTTATAATCAGATAGGATTTATAAATGAATATATTTCAATCATAGTTGATGAAAGCCTTCGTATGTTACAAGAAAGTCCAAGAGGCTGATTTGTCAAAAGACATGGTAACCCCTATTATTAGTAACTGATTCGTATAATTTGGTGATTTTACATATTAAAATCTGATAGTATAATTTGTACATGTCTTGCACTGGTGTTGTTATGCTTGTTGGAGTGACTGATAATGGAAGTGCAGATGCTTGTTGTTATCAACACATTTTTTAGTTTGGCAATTGTTTGATTCTCTTTGAATATCTACAGTCCATATGGTTCTAATAGGTGAGGTTTTTACCCTCATTGAGGCAGTGATAGAAACTATTGCGTATTTCTCTTTTCTACTTGTAGATTGTGTTATTGGCTTCTGTCTGTTACTTTAATGACATTTACTATTGAATGTTACTCAGTGTAATTTTCAGAAACAATAGGAGTTTAAATCTTTCAAAAAGGGTATCACATAACTTGGAAGACATATATATTCATTCAGTAAACATTTCCATTGTCCATTACAAAAACATGGCCATACAATATACTTGGGCCATATAACTACTACTACTATATTGTACTTTTTAAATCGAAAGGCCAATTCCACACATCAAAAATTCAGCCCTCAAAATTAAATATTTACTTTCGAAAATATCATTTCCAAAATCCGAGGAAGGGCGGTGTTGAATCTGCAGTTGAGGTTGAAGCTGGGGTGTTACTTTGCAATTGCCTCCCCATGTTGACATCCCTCACAGGCGTAGTTGGAAATGGATCAGAACTTGGAGAAGCATTCACTCCGACTGCAGTATTATGTGTTGAAACTGATAAAGGGCAATGTATGCCCATTAATTCTCTTAGCATTGGGTGTTGATCAGGAAAAGGATTAATTGGACTGCTCAATCTCCTTTTCCTTTCTAACTCTCTTCTTGCCTTCTCAAACTCCTTCTCCTTTATCTCTTGATCCCTTTGAATCCTTTCCTGTTCCTTTCTCTGTTCCCTTTCTTGCCTTTGAATCAACTTTTGGTGCTCCTTTGTTTTCCTTCTATATTCTTTTTCAATCTTTTCCTGCTCCTTCCTCTCCCTTTCAACAATTCGTTCAGCCTTCTTCTCCTGGATTTGTTCCTTTTTTCTTTGCTTTAATTCATCTATTTCTTTTTTTCTGTTCTCTTTCTCAACCAGAAGCTCCATGTACTGATCTGCGGTAATTAGTAGAGATTCCCTACTCAATCTTATACCAGAAGCACTATTTGACCTTGATGATTCTCTAACCTTTTCCACAGGGAGTTTCAAGAATCTACCAAGAGTTTTCTGTCCTTGGTTTGCCTCACAAGTTTGGTTTGAATCTGCCCCTAATACCCCTGCTACCTCTAACTGTGAATCTGCATCATTTTCTTCAGGTTGACTGCCAACATAGTAGTGCACCAAATCTGAGTCATGAAGTAGTGTTGGATGAGAGGGTAAAGAGAGGCTGACCTCTTCATTATTGAAGTTCAAGTTGACACCAAGATTAAGAGCTGCTTCTTTCATCCAATCGGGAGGGCTATCTTCTGTGGGCAAAGATAGTGATTCATCGATTTGATTAATTCTGTTTGGAGTTTCCAATTGTTGAGCAACACATTCATTTATATTTATCTCCATCTGCTGAGGTTCTGATTCTTTCTCCAATTGTGTGTTAGGCACCATCTGAGCATCTTCACTTTCCTCTAAATCAACCCTAGATAGATGAAGCATATTTTCTGCTGCACCAGCATCATCTTGAAAAGATGTGTCAAATGTTCTGCTTGGTCCCATGTCTTCATCCAAGGCATTGGGATTAAGAGGCCATATCCCTGTTCTTTTGAATCCTGATTTAATGTTGCTAGGTGTAAGAGCCATTCTGAATGCTTTGCTCCCTAACTCTGCTAATTCAGCCCTTTTCACATCTATCCCATGGTTTGCAACTATCCATTTGCGTCTCTCCTCCTTGAAGTATGTTTTGAATGGAGCAAAGACACTCACATCCAATGGCTGTAATTTATGAGAGGTGTGTGCAGGCAATGTTAACAAATCAATCCCCAAACTCCTGGCTTCTTGAATTGTCCCCAAAGCAACATGTGAACCATGGCCATCAAAAATTAGTAAATGCCTATTGGTAGGAGACACTCCACCAGGTATAGATGATGCAAAGTGATGTAACCAGTTCATGAATAAATCTTTTGTCATCCATGCATGTGATTGTGTTGCCATGCAAGCTCCAGGCTCACAACCTGCAATATAATTTTCTAAATGGCTCTTCCCCTTAAAAAGATAGAATCCTGGAATACTTTGTCCAGCAACATTTACACAACACAATATGGTAATCCATTCTCTGCTTTTTGGGATGATATATGGCACACTCCTACTACCCCTTTTAGCAAGCACTCTCATACCGCAGTTCCTCCCTGCTTGTAATCCAGTTTCATCACAATTCCATATTCGGTTTGGTCCATATGGGTTGGCCTCATAAGCTTTAGACAAATTAATGTAGAAGGAACTGACAATTGATGGCCTCAAACACACTGCTCGATCCTTATCAAGGCCTTCAGCTGTCCTTAATGTTAGATCCGGGTGTCTTTTTTTAAAACCTGCCCACCATGACTTACCCGGAAAACCATCCGTGAATGGGTTAGACCTTGTTTCGCAGATTTGTGCCACACATGTCTTAAGTTGTATAATTTCTAACCCATGTCCCATGTCAGCCATTTCATGACACCAACTCACTATCTCCATCTCTTCTTCTTCTGTTAGAATTGTTGGTGGACCCTTTCTTTTAGTGGTGGTAATGCCCATTAGCCAAGAAGTAAGGGTGGTCGCTGGTATACCCCATTTTTTTGCAGCAGCACGTGTAGAGTATCCATAATCTTCAACATCTTTCATGGCATTATTCATATCAGACTTGTTCCAATCAGATCTTGGCTTTGACACATTTTGTGTTGAAGGGCTCACTCTTATTGCTTGGACATTTACTTCTTCATGTGGTGTGTCATTGGCATCTTGAGGTGGGGTATTGATAGCCTCTTCTTCATGTTCTTCACTTGGCGGAAATCTTGCTCCCCTAATTTTGGCACATGCAGGTCTTACTCTTTTTGGAAGCTGCCTTCTCCTCATGATGTCAATAAAAACCTGCTAAGATAGTTAAATTTACCAAACCGATGTAACTTACAACAATGAGATATTTAGAATATTGAATCAACAAACGTAAAAGGAAGTGCAGCCATTTGATGTGAGTGCCTATGTTCTGAGCAATGGATACTTCAAAAATCAAAGGTGAAAATGGGGCTAGTACAGAGGAAGTACAAATTTGAATTTATAACCAAATATACATATACATGAAAAATGCAGCATGCAATTTGATGCTTCCTTTTATGTAGATGCATATTCACCCATTCTGAGCTAAATATGAAAGCTGTAGATGTATACATGAGCAATATTTACAAGTTATTTCAAGATAAATTGAAGAAATATGTATATATATACTTACAAGAAATATACAAGATGCATATTTTATGCTGCCTTTTCATGTATGTATATTTAATGCTTCATTTTCATGTAACTGTAATTTTATGTAGATGAATATTCACAAGTAATTCTGAGCTAAATTAATGAAACCTGTAGATGTATGTGTACATGTAGATTTATATTTACAAGTAATTCCAGGATAAATTGAAGAAATATGTATATATATACTTACAAGAAATTACATGTTAGATGCATATTTTATGCTGCCTTTTCATGTAGTTGTATATTTAATGCTTCATTTTCACGTAACTGTATATTTATGCTGCCTTTTCTTGTCGTTGTATATTCTGTAGATGTATATTTAGATTCAGATGTGTATTCTGTAGATGTATCTTTACAAGTAGATGTATATTTCTTATATATCTATTTGCAAATATAGAGCCTTTCCGTAATTCAGCCTGGAATTTCTTGTAAATATACGTCTACAGAACACACAGCTACTTGTAAATATGAAATACAGGTTTCATTAATTTAGTCTGGAATTACTTGTTAATATACATCTACATGAAAATTAGTGGTTGTTTATTACTACCATATACCTATGTGTGGATTTCGCAGTCCTCGGAAACAGTGATTGTTTTAGTGATAAGTGGCAGCGAATACAGTAAACGGTGGGGGGTTCTACTAACAGCTATTGGTCCGCACCATGAAAACTCGGAAATTGAGACACCTCACACTCCAGTTCATGTGTACGGTGATCTGCGTGTCAAATGTGTTGGCAAAGGAGATGGGGCTGTAGAGAATTCTCGCGCGCTTCTTTTGACGGATTTTTGTGATTACAATGTTTTTTTTAATGTCCACTATAATCCGCCAAAGTGTGGGTGCACCATGACTGGCTCCCCTCCCATAGAGCCTTTCCGTAATTTAGCCTGGAATTTCTTGTAAATATACGTCTACAGAACATACAGCTTCTTGTAAATATGAAATACAGATTTCATTAATTTAGTCTGGAATTACTTGTTAATATACATCTACATGAAAAGGCAGCATAAAGTATGCACCAGCAAGGGGAACATACATCTACTTGTAAATATGAAATACAAATTTAATTAATTTAGTCTGGAATTACTTGTTAATATACGTCTACATGAAAAGGCAGCATAAAGTATGCACCAGCAAGGGGAACATACATCTACTTATAAATGTGAAATACAGTTTTCATTAATTTAGTCTGGAATTACTTGTTAATATACATCTTACATGAAAAGGCATCATAAAGTATGAACCAACAAAGTATGCACCAGCAAGTATGCACGGTGGGTAAGATGTCAGATTAGTTTGCAAAGTAGATTGGGCTGTAGAGAATTCTCAAGCGCTTCTTTTGACAGATTTTTGGGATTACCAGGTTTTTTACAGGCTCCCCTCCCATATGTAGATTGACAAAAAAAAAAAATTAAAATTAAATGAATGTGCATCAATATAAGAACAGAGTTAAGAACTTACTGTATGTGGCACTATGATGTGGAATAACAGTTGATTACGGCAGCTTGGAACTGTAATTGTCATGCACTAGCAAAATAACTCTAACTGAATAAAATTTCAGAGCAGTTGAGGAACTGGATTTATAGGAGATATGAAAAGTGTTGTAGTTGAGTGATCCTTGTGCTTTTTTTTGATTGGGTAAAATTGGTTGATCCTTGTGCTTGTTTTTGATTGGGTGAAACTGATAGGGGTGGATCAAGATTTATGATATTTTATTTCAATACTCATATTTGAAGTTCAATTTGATTTGATTTCTCATTTCAATTCAATGTTTGTTTCTTGAGCCTCACATTTGTTGAAAATATGCAGGTACATAATTTATGGGAGTAGCTGGTATGGAAAATGGTGAGAAAGTTAATGCTTAAAAGACAACTTGTATTTGAAAATGGTGCACTTTGGACTTCTGCTTGTGAGAACCTGGCCCAAAGTGTGTGAATGACAAGACCTTTTACACAGTAAAATGGGAACTTAAATTATGTGAAAATTGACATCAAATTGATATGATGATGTGGTATCAATTTTGTATAGGGATGAAATACAATTATATATCCTTGTATTAAATACATGTTGACTTTAAATTTGGCAAACATGGAAGTATAATATATGTTATTTTATGTTTAAAAATGATATTGACTATTCTATTGTTGACAGATTCATGGTTGTACATGAAAAGTGACAGACACATCAGTTTTGAAGAGTGTTTGTACATTTATAGGATAGTATTCATTCCATTATTAATATTTTACTGTGCAAAAGCTGGAGGCAAATATGTCAACTACCCTCACCACTACTGGGTAATGCACCATGATTGGCTCCTCTCCCCTAGCAATTTTCTTTCCTAGCCAGCTTGAATGCATTTTAGCATATACACTCCAGGACACTTCTCTCTAGGTTTACCGATAGCCCATATGTCAAAGTGACACGAGGATTGATAAATTTTATGGACAAAAAACCAGATAGCGGTTTCCTACATTAAAACACGGGTCTGATTTATGAGGAAAATTGTTCCTATCCTCATGGGTGATGCCATTTTGAACATTGTTTCTTCTTGCCCTGTAGTGCATTTTAGATTTTTCCTTTAATCAATTTTTTTTTTAATTTATCAGACTAAGATACCCATTCTCTGGTCCTCCCACATAAAAGTTTACTTATTATAGTTCAGAATGACATATTTGGCAAGTACTCTTCAACTAAACAGCCAACAGTTGTTGAAACAGAGTATATGACTAAACTTGGTGACAAACGACAAAGCCCAAAGGCTCACTGTTGTATTTTTTCCAAAAAGAGATCCCAAAGACAATATCGCCAAGTACAGTGAACAAATTTGAAGTTCTCGAAGCCCCTAACAAAGAAACCCATTTTTATTTCAACAAGAGATCCCAAGAAAAATCTCATACAGTACAGTACAAATTTGAAGCTGTCAAAGAACATCAAAATCCTTCCAACTTGTCATAGATGGGTCAAAATGAAAATACCAGGCTAAAAAGACTTATAAACCGCCCAATCAATATGAAGAGGATTACTAATTTTTTTAGCACACTACCATCATAACTCTATCTAGTTGCTTTTGAAAGATAAGCCTTGATTCAAAACAGGGAAGTTCAATGCATCGAATTTGCAAGCCAAATTGGAAATTGTGCAAAATTTTAAAACTAAAAGATATCCCAATTATATGAAATATCATCTGAAAAGATTAAACAATCCCTAGTATTAAGAGCCACCGCTTGCTCATGCAGCACATCAACTATTTCGGGTGGGAGAAGTCTCGAAGGGCTTACAATTAATCAGATTCATCCCAATTCTGGTTGAGGAAGCTCTATAATTTGGGCAAGATCATATCTGGATCCGCTCAAACGGATCCACTAAGAAATCCATTAAATCTTCCTCCATGATCTACACAGCCTCTATTGATGTTGTAAGGCAATCGATGTTGCAATACAAATCACAACCACCTAAGATTCAAAATATTCCCTATCACATTAACTGCGTGAACATGTGGAGACGGCTACCCTCCACTGAAAATGCACTCGTGTATGTGCATTTTTTGGCCATGCCTACCATCCCACATGCCATGCGCCATGATGTGGCCATTTTTCCTGGCACCGGAGGAGGTCGCATCACCCGTCAAACTCGCCGCCGCCGCTCAGCTGGTCTCCCTACGTGATGTGATTGACATTAGAGATCTAGGAGATCTATGGCAACAACTACGGACCAACTAGTCTAGCTAACTTATTTATTATAGTTTCCCGCTTTTGCCGTAGCCGTCTCCGCCATGAATCCTGTTAAGCTTCACTTATTTTATTTTTCTGTTGATGGGCGGACTCCTCTGCTGCACAGCAAATATCTTGATTTATGTAGTATAGTGGACTGCACCAACAAAAATACAACACACCACAAACGAGCCGCCGGCTAAGGAAGTGGTCCCATGAGAGGGGGGCTCCTAAATTTTCTTAGCTGGTGTGGAGAGTGATTTTAGGAAAATTTATAGCAAATGTGGTTCCATGGTCTGAAAGTTTTTTGAGAGTATGCTGCAATTTTATAGGGATGATATTTAAAAATGTTATATTTTAATTTGTAATAAAATTCAAAATTAGATTTACTCATTTATAAATTGACATTTGGCATAATTTGTTCCTACAAAATAGAAGTGGGTGGGGGAAACTTTCAGCCCCCCCTTTTTACCACCCCCTTCCTACAAAAGTGGTGCACCTTGTTTTTAGGAAAAGATTCTATATTTCCCTGTTTTCTTAAATTTATTTTGTCATGGGACCACCCCCTTGGTTCAACAAAAATAGGAGCAGCAGCCCCCTCCATGGGACCCCTGCCTAAGCTTCTTGCCTACGTCCTGCTCGACGGCCATTAGCCACTTCTTCCCTTCCCAAAGCGACTCCATTCAAATCTCCCTGCGGCGGCTAAGGAAACGCAAATCAGTGTAAAACAATTCTCGAACCCTAACAAGTAAGAGTTGAGTCTTTTGCAAGAGAAATTTTTTTATTTGTGTGTCTTTAACAATGCAATATTTCAATTATAGCGCAAAACGCCAAACACAAATTTTATTCAATGGAGGAAATTCAGTTATAGACATATAACATGGATTTTTAATTACAATATTGAAATTCAAATATTACAAGGATCTTGAATGGTATGTTCAAACACAATGCTTCTACCCTAGTCATACAGGGTTTGCACGACTCTATGTGAACTAATAATGGTCAATTATTTTACCACTTGTTGCACCAACTAGAAGTCTTCTCTCAGGTTCAACTCTATATATTCTTACTTTGGCTACCAACCCCTTCAATAACTCCAACCATCATATATATAGGCACAAGAACTAGTTGCAGTAGTTGAAGTAGTTCACCTATTTAATCCTCTAACTATTTGGTTGTGAATCATCACAATTTGATCATTATGTGTTCTCAACCATCACGATCTTCCATGTGTGACATATGACACTTAACCGACACAAAATACAACACTTGCAATTCACTTCATCTCCTATATTCTCAAGTGTGTGCAAGCAACCAAAGTTGCATGCAAACCTTTCTAACCAATTGCATGCGCCATCTTGCAAGATCTTGTCAGTGCATAATACTCTTATTTTGTTGCACAAGCTTTACCTTTGTGCCATGCTTCAACACTTCTGCACCTAGGGTGCAACTCCAACCTTTATGCAAGATGACTACTACTTATAGGATCAAAAGTCTTTATTCCAAGACACTACATTGTGCATGCTCATATGTTCTTACTTTGGCTACCAACCCCTTCAATAACTCCAACCATCATATTTATAGGCACAAGAAGTAACTACAACAGTTGAAGTCGGTCACCTTCTTCATCCTCTTAACTATTTAGATGTGACTCATCACATTTTGATCGTTGTGTGTTCTCAATCATCATGGTCTTCCTTGTGTGACATACAACATTTAACCAACACAAAATATGACACTTACATGTCACTTCATCTCATATCTGCTCAAGTTTGTGCAAGTAACCTAAGTTGAACTTAATCCTTTCTAACCCATTGCATGCCCCATTTTGTAAGATGTTATAAGTGCATAATACTCCCATTATGATGCACAAGCTTGACCTTTGTGCCATGCTTCAACACTTCTACACCTAGGGAGTAACTCCAACCTTTATGCAAGATGACTACTATGGATAAGAACAAAAGTCTGTATTCTATGACACAACATTGTGCATGCACAATGTTGAATAAAACACTTGTCCCTAAATTTTTTAGGTGATGTGCATTGCTTTCACATTCTAATGCTCCTACATCATACAACTCAGGTAAGAGAAATGAACCATGAAATCTTCCTCGTCCATTCCACGAGGTCTTCAATAGATCCTTTATGTTTAGCAGGTTTGTATACACTTAACCATGTTACACCTTCAACTTACCTTCCTTTCCACTTATCCAGATACTCTTGGTATTCCCTTCTACACGTCTTCTTACAATGGTTTCAATATCTTATTCATTCTCCTCACACACTTTATCAAGCAATCATTGTCTCCAATCCAACTCTTTAGAGATTGCACTATCATTCTATGTTTGTTTTCCCCTCAATGTAAGGGTACAAATCCACAACATGGAAGATAAGTGATATAATTATCCCATAAGGAAACACTATCTCATATGTGTTGGTTGTAAATTTCCTCAAAACCTTATACGGTCTGATCTTTTTCCACCTCAATACAAGACTTGGGAAGATAATAATGGCAAGTGGTGTGTGTGTGTGTGTGCGCGTGCGTGCGTGTGCGTGTGTGTGTGTGCGTGTGCGTGTGCGTGTGCGTGTGTGTGTGCGTGTGCGTGTGCATGTGCGTGTGTGTGTGCGTGTGCGTGTGTGTGTGTGCGCGTGTGTGTGCGTGTGCGTGTGTGTGTGTGTGTGTGTGCGTGTGCGTGTGTGCGTGTGTGCGTGTGTGTGCGTGTGTGTGTGTGTGTGCGTGTGTGTGTGTGTGTGTGCATGTGCATGTGTGTGTGTGTGTGTGTTGTGTGTTGTGTGTGTGTAGAGTTTTTAGTTTATTAATTAGGGTGTAGGTTGTGAGTTTTATTCTATTCAGTTGCACACTAATACACTAATAAGGATGCAGGTTAGGAATTTTATTTTGCTTATTTTGTGAATAAGGTTATTTTTCGATAAACTTAGTTTGGAGTTAGGTAGACCCCAGGGGCATAAATGTTGACCTCTAATTGATAAGCAGCCAATAACACGCTATTTACAACATTTTAGCGAGTCAAGGTTATTTCTTAACAAACTTAGTCCACGTTGAGGGAGACCTTGGGGGAGACAGCTACCCTCCACTGAAAATGCACTCATGTATGTGCATTTTGTGGCCATGCCTACCATCCCACATGTCATGTGCTACATGATGTGGCCATTTTCCCTGGTTATGTTTATTAGATAGATACACAGGAGCATAAGTTGTGGTAGTACCCATACTATATAGTATCTTGTTACTTGAGTTGTGGGGTCTATTCATTTTAATTATACATGCACCTCCTCCATGCCAGCCAAGTATTATTGGAATATCTTGTTTGGCATGACATGAGGCTTAGTTGTGAGTCCCCTTAATATGGGTTGTCTCACTTAATTCCATCTTCTTATTGGTTAAGTAGTGCTACAACGTATAGTATATTGCTTAATTGTGATCTCGCAAAACTTAGAATCCCAAACCTTATTTTTTTAGATGTATGTATAGTATATTGCTTAATTGTGATTCACAAATTGTTCTCTCTTTAGAATTTAGTGTCCTTAATGTGACATCCTTAGATCTCAACATCCTCGTTGCATTCTCACAAAACTTAGTGGTTGTCTTGTCCAACATAACACGTTGCCTAATTGCTTCCTCCTCTAGAGTTAGTGTCCTTAACATAATCTTGTAATCTCACAAAACTTAGCGTTGGTCTTGTCCAAACATAACACATTACCTAATTGCTACATCCTAGAACTTTGGTGTCCTTATTACAGCCCCACAAAAGTAATTGTTGCTTAATTGCTATCCTAAAACTTTTATGATCTTGTTATGACCTTGCAAAACTTAATGTCAATATTTTCTATCACAACACATTGCCTACTTACCATGCCCTCAGAAATTATGGTCTGAAAATGTAAACCTCAAAAAGCTCAATATTGGTCTTGTCTAACATAAGTTGCCTAATTTTCACCTCTAAAATTTCATGACTTTTAAGGATTTGGTAGAGAATCCCTTGAGAATCATTTCTTTAAATTATTCATAACCATGAGTGGGCTCTTATACGCATGGAAGGGAGATCTCACTTTAACATATTTGAACGAGAGTCATGCTATATGTAACACGATCTTGTAGTTCATTAGGCTAAACTTAGTTGATGACTCAACAACACTACATGTAACACGATCTTATAGTTAATTGGGCTGACTTTAGTTGATGACTCAATAACACTACATGAATCTCCTAAACCGAAAAACACTACAAACATCTCCTAAATTAAATCTATAATGTTTGTGGAATTTGACCTTTGTGTGTTTTATCTCAAAATGGCCTCTAAATAATCGTGACATTAATATTTTTTTTAATATTTGTCGATAATAATCACAAGATAAAAAAAACATATATCAATAAATAGTCAGTCTCAAAAAAATTCATTTTTCATGGTTTTAACATCTGATTGTTGTAAAATGAGGAAGAAAAAATCGCTCTGGAATTCCTCGAGTCGGGTTGCAGAACGGGCATTTTTTTCAAAAAATCAAGCAAGTAACGGTCCTCTTTGCCAAACTAGACTAAATGGCTCGACCGTCGGCTTGGAGGGTCCTGATCTCTCTTATCCGCTCAACTTGAGTCCCGCCCGGGACCCTCTGTTGCAAAGCTCATGTTCAAATTTCGGGAATGCTTTGTCTTCCGACATCTCAGAGGAAGAGAATTCTGTAACTGTTTCTCTGGAGCATTCAGCCGATCTCGACTCACAACTGTTTCTTCTCGGCCAATGAGCTATTTTCGCTAAATTTGTGGGTCAGTGGCTCTCGACTGATGGTATCAGAGCCTGGTGTGATACTCAATGGGGGAGCGGCCTTCGGTGATTCTTGGACAAAGGATTCTTCCTTGTCATCTTCTGCAGCCAAGCCCAAAGGGACGTCTCCCTTGAAAGACAAGAATATTTGCTCCTTGAATCTGACCTTCTTATTAGGAAGTGGTCTGCTCATTTTGACCCGAATAAAGCTATCATGGAAGGGCTTCAGGTCTTGGTTAGACTCTATTCTCTCCCCAGTGAGTTCTGGTCTACATCCTCCCTCACACAAATTTGTTCCGATCTGGGGAGAGTCATCCGTATTGATCATGTTACCCTCGAAGGTTCCCTTTCTTCCTTCGCGAGGGTTTGTATCTTGGTGGATGTTTCCAAAAAATTGAAGTGATAAAATCATGATTCTTTTCTCCAGCAGGAAATGGATTCAAAGGGTGGATTATGACACCATCTTGAACTATTGTTTCCGTTGTAAACTTCCTGGTCACTTTCAAAAAGATTGTAAAGAGCCCGCCCTTCTTCTAGGCCAATTGTGTGGAAGAAGAAGCTTCCCAGTTCTTCAGTAGAGGTGAATCCTTCTTCTACTGTCGAGCCTCTCTAACCCCCCAATATCGTTGAAGCAAAGTCTCTTCCCGTGGAAACTCTTAATCTTGATCCCAACATAATCAATCTTGTTAAAGAAACGGCTTCAGTGGTTCAAGACTCAACGTGTATCCTATCCTTATTTCAAGAGGGTATTGCCGTTAGGTCTCGACTCCAATGCTGCCTCCCTAGAAAATTGGGTAGGAAACAAAGAAGAGCATTTCTCAATGCCAACATAATGACGACGGAAGATGATCTTGTCTCTCAAGCTAAAGAGGGTGAGATTTTGCCTTCTTGCCGTGGTATCCTTCCAACCCCGCTAATCTGAAATTTAAATCTCGGTCCGAGCACTTCTGTTGGGTGACCTTCCAAGTCATGGTCTTCACTCAAAGGGGTAGCTTCTGGAAATCAATCCCAACTTGGTTCCTTTTTTTCAATCTCAAGTAGGAAAGGCAAGTCCTCTCTGAACAAAAGATGCACATCTTTTCGTGGAATGTTAAGGGTCTCAACGCCCCTAATAAGCAGAGTCTTCTCAGGCGGTATGTTGCGGATTTGAACATTTCTATTTGTTTGTTACAAGAGACCAAGATGTCAAGCTCGGCGTGTTTGGATGGATGGTTCCGTAGTTGGTGAGGTTGAGAAGATCTCTTTGTGGATTCGAATGGAGCTTCTGGTGGGTTGGGACTTCTATGGAAGTCCTATATTTGCAAAGTGACCTCCCTTTCTTCGCAACCCAATTTTCAATGGTGTCAGGTATGTATTAAACATTTCGAGGAGTATTTTTTCCTTTGTAATGTCTACGGTCCGAATAATCCCATTCAAAAGAGGAAAACGTGGAAAAAAAAATTAGGATTCCTTGAGTTCCCTTTCGGATCTTAAATCAATAGTGGCAGGGGATTTTAATGCCACTATCTCTAACAGAGACAAACGTGGGGGTCTTTGTTGGCATCCCCGCTCTCAAGAAGATTTCATCTCCTTCGTCCATTCTTCCATGATGGTCGATTTAGAACCATGCTCCGGGTGGTTCACGTGGAACAATTGCCACTCAGGCATTGTAAACTTGGCAGTTAGACTTGATAGATTCCTAGTTTCAGAATCCTGGCTCCACCAGAATTTTCTCCTCCAAAGTTGTGTTTTAACTCTATCTGGTTTTGATCACTTTCCTATTTTTATGTCTATTAGCTTTGATCTTCCCCCCTAGCACTCTCCCTTCGAGTTTGAAAGTATGTGGATGCAGGATCCCAACATTAAACAGTTGATTAAATCCTGGTGGGATTCATTCTCTGTTTCTGGTACCAAAATGTTTATTCTTTGTAAAAAGCTCGCTTTGTTCAAAGAAAAACTTCTTGCTTGGAATTCTTCTTGCTTCAAAAACATCTTTCAAGAAAAATTAAGAGTGGAAAAAGCTCTACGCACTCTTAATGAAAGGGTCTTCAAGTGTGGTATGCATAGCGATGATTTCCTTTTGGAAAAGTCCCTTCTCAGTGAACTAGGGGATCTTCTATTGAAGGAGGAATCCTTTTGGCATTAGAAATCTAGGGAAATTTGGCTCAAAGACGGTAATAAGAACACCAAATTTTTCCACGCCTCGGTTAAAGCAAGGAGAAACTCTAATTATATCTCTTCCATCAAGAAGTCTGATGATTCATGGATCTCCTCCCAACCGGCAATCAAAGAGGAAGCGGTTTCCTTTTTTCAAAAGCTTTTAACTGATGAAACACATTCTTCTTTTTCCTCCCAATCCCCTCTTCTTGAGAAAAATCCCAAACTGGTCGATGAAGCTGATAATGAGAGCATGTTCTCTTCTTTTTCCTTGGAGGAGATTCAAAAAATTGTTTTCTCAATGGCCTGGGATAAAGCCCCTAGTCCGGATGGTTTCCCAGCTTCCTTTTATCAAGACTTCTGGGAAGTTATTGGTACCTCTGTTTGGCATGCTGTTGAAGTATCTCGCTCCTCAGGCAAAGTCTTGGGTTCTCTCAATCACACCTTCATTTTTATGTTCCCCAAAAAATCCCCCGCAGATAAATTTGATGATTTTCACCCAATCTCCCTTTGCAATACATCTTACAAGATTATTTCTAAAGCCATTGCTTCTCAAATCTGTCCCCTCCTCTGCTCCCTCATTTCACAAGAAAAAAGTGGTTGCCTCCCGGGCAGATCTATCTTTGAAGGAATAATCATTTCCCATGAACTTATTCAAACCTTACAACATTCGTCTCGTTCAGGGATGATGATTACGTTGGACTATAGAAAATATTACGACCGGGTCAATTGGCGTTTCCTTATCAAATCCTTGCAGGCTTTAGGATTCAGCAATCCTTTATGTGATTGGATCTTCAATTACATATCTTCACCCTGCTTCTCAGTGCTAGTGAATGGTTCTATAGAAGGTTTCTTTAAGAGTAGCAGGGGCTTAAGGCAGGGAGACCCCCTCTCATCCTTCCTTTTTATTTTGGTGGCCGAAGCCTTGGGCTGTAGCATTAAGTCTGATGTTTCCTTTGGTTCTCTTTCCGGACGACTGTCTTCCTCCAACCTACCACTTCTCACTCATCAACAATTTGCAGATGACACTTTTCTCTTTGGGGTTGCAACTGTCCCTGAAGTGCGGGTCTTGTCCAATATTTTTAATTCCTATTCTGCTACAGTGGGTCAAGTGATAAACTACCATAAATCTGTCATTTTCTTCTTCAATGTTCCTCCTAGGCTACAAAGAAGGATTATTGCGATTCTGGGATTTGTTACCGGCACTCTTCCACACAAATATTTGGGCATTCCTTTATTTGTTAGAGCTGGCAAAGCTAGAGTTTGGTCTGACCTTCTGCAGTCTTTTTCACGCAGGCTCCAATCTTGGAAAGGGAAATGGCTTTCCCTAGCGGGTCATTTGCTTCTGATTAAGTCAGTTCTATGCGCTCTTCCTATGTTTAGGTTGTTCGTTCTGGCTCTTCCTCATTCGATGCTTTTGAAAATTGAAAAGCTCATCCGCACCTTCCTCTGGCAGG
The DNA here is from genome assembly GCA_019776745.2 of Taxus chinensis. NCBI lineage: Eukaryota > Viridiplantae > Streptophyta > Pinopsida > Cupressales > Taxaceae > Taxus > Taxus chinensis. Next base: position 635,776,975 of record CM034155.1, on the reverse strand, counting down.
GGAACAGTGAGGAACGCAAAGTTCATCTTGTCAAATGGGAGGTGGTCAAATGCCCCATTTCTTCAGGTGGTCTGGGGATTGCGGATTTATCTTTGCAAAATATTGCTCTGGGTGCCAAATCAGTATGGAACTTTCTTTCCTCCCCCCAAAAATTGGCTCACCAAGTTCTTTCTCATAAGTATCTAGCGGTTGGCAGACAAGAACTGCTCCTTTCTAGTGAAGAGCTTCCTAAAGGTTCCCACATTTGGAATTTCATGTGTAAATGTAGAACCCTTGTTGTAGATTCAGTCTCCTGGTTCGTAAACAATGGTACTAGGGTGAACTTTTGGGAAGACAGTTGGAACAGGTGCTCTCCGCTTAATCTGGTTTCCCCTCTCAACAACACTATGAATAAAACCATCAATACCTGGGGCCCTTACGTTGTCAATTATGGCTCCAAGCATCCAGACGAGTCTCTAACCTGGCTGTAGAAAGACCTATCTCCTTTGGAGGTCCCGCCCTCGGCATGCTCTATCTTGGCGGAGGAAATTCTTTTGAGAAGAGTGGCATACATGGATTGTGAGGACCATTTACTTTGCCTCAGCTCCATCTCTAGTATCTACACAGCCAAAGAGGGTTATCGCTCTCTCCTCTCTCAATCGGGTTTTATCAATCTTCCTAAGTTAAACTGTTGGCATCACTCTCTTCTTCCAAAAGTGGCAATCTTCGGTTGGATAATTTTAAAAAACAAAGTGTTAACTCAACTTTGAAGAAGATCTTGGGGCTATGCCGGCCCTTCCAAGTGCATTATGTGTGGTCAAGCGGAAGAAGACCTCAATCACCTTTTTTCTCCGTTGCTCCTTCGTGGATGTTGTTTGGAAATGGTTGTTAAGAAAACTAAACCTTTTGTGGGTTCAATTTTATAATATTGGTGATTCTCTCTCGGAAGTTCAATCTGGCAGGTGGCCTCGTATTTTCTTTTATGGCATATCTAGTGGGAGAGGAACTTACGTTTCTTTTGTAATCAACAGTGTCTTCTCCCTGCCTTTCTGAACAAATTGGAAATTGCTATCTCAGAAGTCATTTCCAAGAATAGCATGAACTGCTCTGAGTTTTCTTCAGTGGACGCTAGAATTTCCAAGGCCTAGACTCTTATCAAAACTCCGAATCCTAGAGCCATAGTCAAACAAGGCCTCTCCCAAGTGGAAAAGATCATTCATAAGCAACAGACATTGTGGAAACCTCCTTCCCAAGGCTTATGGAAACTCAATTTTGATGGAGCCTCTAGAGGCAATTCAGGTTTATCAGGGGCCGGTTGTATCCTTCATGATGTGGATGGTTCTCTCATTGTAGCGGGCTCCTTTCCTCTAAGTAACTGTACGTGCAATCTTGCGGAAGTGCAAGCACTCTTAGAAGGAGTTAAACTTGCTTTAAAATTTGGAGGGGATTCTCTATTTATCGAAGGTGATTCTCAAATCATCACTTCAGCAGTCTCCAAGGGCTTCGCTCCCTCCTGGCAAATTAATTCGCTTATTCAAAACATTCTATTTTGGCTCGGCAAATTTAAATACTGGAGCATCTGCCACATTTACCGAGAATCCAACTCAGCAATGGATCTTCTAGCCAATCTTGTGATCGACTTCTTGCACGCTATAATTGTCTCCAGTGACATTTCAACCTGGGCAAGGCTCGCGTCAATCCTTTCCAAAGAAAGATAACTCTGAGATTTGAGCAGTATGGTTTCTTTAAATTTTGCTCGTATCTTCTTCCTCCTCGTCTTTCATCTTGCCTATCCTTTTGGTTTACTGCTTTCGGCTCCCATGGCTTTTGTTGGCTTCCCATTTTTTTCCCTCCGTGGTTAATTCAGGGAACTAGCATATTCTTCTGCCATCGACCGTCACCGCCTTTCCATTATCTTCAAGTATTCCTCGCCAAAAGAAGCGAAAGCCATAGAAACAATTTTGGGCAATTCTTATCGTTTCCGAGCCTATCGTCCCAGGATGGACTCTGAAATAGCTTCTGCCTTTGTTTTGTTTTGCCTCCTCCTATACCACGATCCAGCCGTGGTCAAATTCATAACTGTGGATGAAATCTATGTTGTTCATAGGGTTGGCTTGCATGAACAACTAGTGGACTTCTCTCTTCCTGACCCTCTACTGTGGGTGGAGGAAGTCGACAAACTTGCTTTGGGCTCAAGACGAGGCATCCAGTGGCTCTGCAGTCAATACAGAGACCTGGTCACCTTCGCCCATAATTTTCATCCATCTCTAGATCAACGTTTTCTCCTGGTGGTTGACATCGACGCCGTGATTTTTCTGGTACATTCAATTGTCGATCATCACAATGAACTAAAAGATTGTGTCAGCGCTGCCTTTGATTTGTTGCTCAGGGTAGCAAACGCGTGTGCAAGATCTTCCTTCAGCTAGCCAGTTTGCCCTTTCTGCGCTTCTCGGTGCCGTGGGTGCAGTTTTGTCTTCGTTTCCACGTTCGGTTCAGCACTTTCATGCTTCTTTCTTCCTTCTTCCTTTCTGCTCGCAAGCTTTTCCTCTACTTTTCCTCCTCCTCCTTCTCTTCTTACTTGTAGTTGGGTAGGGGTCCTTACCCCTCCGGTTCATAGCTCCGGTCAAAAGTGTTTATCAATCAAAATAATAATAATAATAATAATCACAAGATAAAATTCTTCACTTAACACATAAACAACTTTAAAAAATTTACCCTCTAATATATTCTCTAGTGAGTGTGAATGATGAGGAACTCATAATTTTGAAAAAGAAGTTCCAAGTTTGAATCACACAAAAGACACTTTGTACAAAGTGGTCACATATAATATAAAATATCTTCTATATACCAAAAATACTAAATATAGATTCTTATATATACCAGAAATACAAAATATAGACTTAAATACTAAAAATAAGAAATGGTCTCATATACTCTTAATGACCTTATAAACCTTGACACTGAAAGTATATATTAATTTCATATACTATAAACTATCTTATAATTTCAAAACAAGATACACCACATTAATCTTTAGGGTATTGTATCAGTCTTTAGGGTGTTAAATTAATGTTTAGTGTATCCCAATTATTTTATGTGGGGTGACTAATTAGTGTTAAAGGTGGCGTATAAGTGTGTAAAAGTGTCCAAAATTAATTAAATGTGGGTGACTTAATATTATTTATGGTGAGAGAATTAGAATAATTATAGCTAATATTATGTTTCCATTCATCATTAGATTTAGAATACTTTTAGCTAATACTTCTAGAGATGTTATGTTAATGTTATAAACAATTTGAGAAAATAATCAAGGTTAGTACACACAACACTACCTCAGTCCAGATAATATGCTAATGATATTAAGATGGCGAAAGGGAAGCAGAAGCCTCGTGGACCAGAACGGTCACTTTTTTTGAATCTCAACCCCTGCAATGATCACATGGCTTCACCTCCCCGTGATGCGGCGATGGTGCCCCCTACGAGCCAGGGCCTGTCGGAAGCCTTGCAGAAGCGTCTAGGTCCCCGGACAACCCCGTGTTGGGCAGTGTGCTAGAAGGTATTGACAAAAACGGCCCTGGTCTGCTACGTCCCCCCGAGGACCCATCCACCTCCATTTCCGTGTCCCTGGAGGATGATGTTGTTTTAGCAGCCCCAAACAAAGCTTCTCTCTTCTAGATAAATCTTTGCAAAATTTATTGGTCGTAGATTGGGTGTGGAAGGAATTAAAAAACTAGTGTGAAGCGCAGTGGGGTAACGACATGTGTATTCATTTCCTTGAAAGGGGATTTTTCCTGGTTTTATTTTGTAGCACCACTTAGAAGGACGACACCATTGTGAGGAAAGAATTTCTTCTAGCTGATTCAAGCTTGGCGATTTGTGATTGGGAGCCTCACTTCGACACAGGTAGAGCAGAAACGAAAGGATTACAAGTATGGGTTAGACTCTATTCATTGCCAAGTGAGTTTTGGTCTGCTCCCATTCTCAACAAAATCTACTCAAGTCTGGGACGCGTTGTTTGCATCGACCCTGTCACTCTAGAAGGTACCCTCTCTTCATTTGCTAGGATTTGCATTTCCATCGATCATAATCAGAAGCTTCAAGATATTATTCTTATCTCCACCCAGTCCGGGCTTTGGGAGCAAAAGGTGGAGTACGAAGGTGTCTCTAACACCTGCTTTAAATGCAAAAAACCTGGCCACTTCCGTAAATTCTACCAAAATACCCCTTCTTCTAGCAAACTGGAATGGATAAAAAAATCCTTTCCCCCCCATCCCTACTCTCCTTTCGCTCCCTCTCATGCAATCACGCCTCATTCCACTCAAGTGGTCTCTTCTGACCCCTCTCCTATTCTAGAGTCCTTAACTCTAGACCCTGGTACCATCTCTTTGGTAAATGAAATGACAGCAGCGGTTAAGGACTCTACTAGGATTTTATCCCTTTTTCATGATGGTATCTCTCTTGGCCTGGGAGGGAATGCTACCTCTCTAGAAAAATGGGTAAATGAAAAGGACGAACTACTCCAATCTAATGATGGCGACTCCATTGGTTCATAGGAGGCTGACCATGAGGTTCATTCTTCTGGTAATTTGTAGCTTATGTCTGATTCTCCCAACACCTCCACTACTTAACATGGATCTTGGTCTGAAAAGTATTTTGGGTCACTCTTCTAAGAGTAAAATCTCCCTAAATGAGGTTGCAGTTGGGAAGCAACTTCAACTACGTTCCTTCTTTTCCTCTATGAGTAGGAGAGGTGAGTCCTCTCTGAAGATCAAATGATCCTCTATTCTTGGAATGTTAAGGGCCTCAATGCCCCTAATAAATAGCGTATGTTAAGACGTTATGTTTCTGATGTTACTGTTGATATTTGCCTTCTACAGGAAACTAAGATGTCAGAGGATGGTTGTAAAAATGGATGGTTTCAAAGATGGAAAGGTTGGGAAGGTTGCTTCTCAGATTCTTTAGGTGCCTTGGGTGGTCTTGGAATTCTTTGGAAATCCAGCTGCTACACTCTTGAGCCTATTCTCATTGATTCGAACTTCATTTGGTGTAAGGTTTTTATTAAACATTCTGATGATTCCTTTTTCTTATGCAATGTTTATGGTCCTTCTAATCTGATCAGAAAAAGAGATCTCTGGTCTAAACTTCATCTGGTCCTTGATTCGGCTATCAACTCCAAGATTGTCGTTGCAGGTGATTTCAATGCTACTCTGTATGATCTTGATAAGTGCAAAGGTATTAAATGGCAGCCACATTCACAAGTGGACTTTACATATTTTGTTTCTTCTACCAATCTGGTTGATGTGGAACCTAGCCAGGGTTGGTTCACGTGGAATAATAGGAGGCTTGGGTTCAGTTCCTTGGTAGTGCATCTCGACAGATTCCTTGTTTCTAAATTTTGGTTACATAATAACTTCCTTCTCAAATGCTCTGTTCTTCCGCTCTCATGCTCTGATCATTTCCCGATCTCTCTTAATATTTCCTTCGACCTACCCCCTTGACGTTCACCCTTCAAATTTGAAAACACATGGTTGCAGGATCCATCACTCAGGCCTCTAATCAAACTCTGGTGGGATTCCTTCACAATTAATGGGACCTAGATGTTCCAACTCTCCAAAAAGTTATCCTTGCTGAAAGACAAGCTTCAAAGCTGGAATATTTCAAGATTTAAAAATATTTTCAGAAAAAGTAGAGAGTTGAGAAGGAGCTTCGTATTCTGAACGATTCTATACTCTCTCATGGGATGCTTCGGGTTGATTTCTTCAAATAAAAATCACTTCTTAAGGAATTGGGAGATCTTCTTCTAAAAGAGGAAACTTACTAGCGTCAAAAATCCAAGGAAGTATGGCTGGAAAATGGTGACAAAAATACTAAGTTCTTCCATGCTTCTATTAAAGCAAGAAGAAATTTCAACTACATTTCATCCCTCCAGTTGGATGATTTATCTGTTGCATCCACTCAATCTCAGATCAAATCCAAAGCAATGTCCTACTTCAATAAGCTCTTGAATGGTGAATTGACAACCCCCCTTGGTGTGTAGTCTTCCTTCTTCCACAAGATCCCTGCCTCAGTGACAAATGCTGATAATGAATTGCTTCTATCTCCATTCTCCAAGGAGGAGGTTCGAAAAATTGTTTTTTCTATGAAGAGAGAAAAAACACCCGGTCCTGACGGTTTCCCCGCCTCATTCTTCCAAGACTTTTGGGATGTCATTAGGAATTATGTTTGGAATGTAGTTAAGGAATCATGGTAAACATGCAAGATTTTAGGTGCTCTCAACCACACTCTCATATGCATGTTTCTTAAAAAATCTCCTGCCGAGTCTTTGGATGATTTCAAACCTATTTCCCTTTGCAATACGACATACAAAATCATCTCCAAAGCTATTACAAATGGATTGAGTCCACTTTTGTCAAAATTGGTTGCTCAAGAACAAAGTGGCTTCATCCCTGGTAGGTCAATAACCGATGGGATCATCATCTCTCATGAATTGATTCACACACTTCATGCCTCCTCCCAGGCTGGCATGATGCTGAAACTAGATTTTAGTAAAGCCTATGATCGTGTCAATTGGAGGTTCCTCATCAAATCTCTTCAAGCCATGGGCTTCAGTAGGTAATTTTGTAATTGGATCTTCAGTTGCATAACCACTCCCCCGACTCTCTGTTCTGGTTAATGGTTCAGCTGAAGGATTCTTCCAAAGCAGTAGGGGATTGAGACAAGGTGATCCTCTCTCCTCTTTCTTTTTATTTTGGTCACTGAGGCTCTTAGTCAAAGCATCAAATCTGCCATTCTGGATGGATCCCTCAAAGGTATTCTTATCACCTCCAATCTTCCAGCCCTTTCACACCAACTATTCACGGAAGATACTTTTCTTTTTGGTCAAGGATCTATCCCTGAAGCTAAGCATCTATCTTCTATTCTTGATTCTTATTCTTCTGCTGCAGGACATGTTATTAACTTTCATAAATCTGTCATTTTCTTCTTTAATGTTGCCCCTAGATTACAATGCAGGATCAAAGCAATTCTTAGCTTTACAGTGGGAGTTCTCCCGTACAAATATCTGGGTATTCCACTTTTTAATGAGAATGGCAGAGCGCATCTTTGGGATAGGCTCTTAAACTCCATCTCTTCTAGACTTCTCTCATGGAAAGGAAAATGGTTATGCCTGGCTAGTCGAGCCCTTTTAATTAATTTTGTTCTCCTTGCCATTCCAATCTATATGTTGTTTGTCCTGCAGATCCCCAAATCTGTTTTGCTTGAGATTGAAAAGATTGTGAGAACTTTCTTATGGCAAGGACATAATGAAGAGCGCAAATTTCACCTTACAAACTGGGAATTGGTCAAACTTCCAAAACACCTCGAAGGGATGGGAATTTTAGACCTTGCTCTCTAGAACTCTACCCTCAGAGCTAAGCTTGTTTGGAATTTCATTTCCAACATCAAACGATAGGATTTCCAAGTTCTTTCACATAAGCATCTCGGTGGGTACCGCCCCGAGTTATTGTTATCCAGCTCAGAGCTCCCTAAAGGTTCACACATCTAGAATTTCTTTTGTAAGTCCAAATCCTTGATTGCTGAGTCAGTCTCTTGGAACATCAACAACAGACAGCTCGCCACCTTCTGGGATGAAATTTGGAATGGCTCCCCCCTATTAATCTCACGTCTACTCTTAACAGAGTCATGAATATGACCAAGTTGTCCTGGGGATCTTTGGTTGCTGATTATGGCTGTCAGAATTTTGATGGCTCACAGTCCTGGCTTTGGAAGGATGTCCCCTTTATTGGGGCTAATGCACAGGAGTCCAACCTCCTCAAGGATGCCATTCAAGATAGAAACACACACTTTCTCAATAAGGATGACTGTTTGATTTGGCTTGGGGATGCATATGGTTCTTACTCTGTGAAAGCATGTTATAATATTCTCATCTCTTGTTCAGGCCAAGGGCTTCCTTGTTCCTATGGCTGTTGGCATCCCAGTATCTCTCTTAAGGTGGCTATTTTCGGTTGGTTGGTTTTGAAAAAGAAGGTTCTTACCCAAGTTAGGTGGAGATCTTGGGGTTATGTCGGTCCTTCCATGTGTGTGTTGTGTGATGCCGCGGAGGAAGATCTTGATCACCTCTTTTTATTTTGCCCTTTTACCTCTAGTTGCTGGGATTGGCTCCTAAACAAATTAAATCTAGCCTAGGCTCCTTGTAATAATATTGGAGTGACTCTTCTCTCATGTCCATCCTTAAACTTTAACAACACCCTCATCTCTATTTGGTGCATTGCCCCATACTTCCTTCTCTGACACATTTGGTGGGAACGCAATCTTCGTCTCTTCAGGGAACAATCAGCTGAGTTACCAACTTTTCTTAACAAGTTGGAAGTGGCCATTTCTGAGAGAGTTAGTGCTAATTGTTTATCACACTCAACTTTCTCCTCCAGGGATTTCATTATTATGCATTATTGGCCACTCATAAAATAACTCAGACTAAGCTCAATAGTTAAAACAGGACTTTCACAAGTTGAAAAATCAATTCGAAGGAAAAGGGGTAGGTGGCGACCCCCTCTAAAGGGCACCTGGAAACTTAATTTTGACGGCGCCTCTAGAGGGAATCTAGGTAAATCATGTGCAGGTTGTATTCTCAGGGATGAACTTGGTAATCTTATCAGAGCTAGCTCCTTCCCTCTCAGAGATGGCTCGTGTAATTATGCCGAAGCCCAAGCACTCCTAGAAGGAGTCAAGATGGATGCCCAGTTAGGATGTCCTCATTTATTCATCGAAGGGGATTCCCAAATTATCATATGTGTAGTTTCTAGAGGCTCATCCCCTTCATGGAAAATCAACATATTTATCCCTCAAATTCTCTATTGGCTAGATAAAATCGACACATGGAATATTTCTCATATCTTTAGAGAAACTAACCATGCAGTTGATTTCCTTGCAATTTTTTCCATCGATCACCCTACCACCAACATCACTTCAGGAACAACTCAAGATTGGATTGGCCTATCAAACCTAATTTTCCACAAGTGGGCCAGCTCATCCTCATTGTTGGGAAGTGGCCTCTCTCGTGTGCGGTGTTCCTTTAAGTGTGGGAGCATCCATCACTTTTTTTCAGCGGCGGATCTTCTTGCCACTCTTGCAATTGACTATTCACACGTTGCTTCTGTCTCCAGCATCACTTCATCCTGGACTGGGCTTGTGAGATTCCTAACCAAAGAAGTTTTCCTCGAAAAATGTGAGGCCTGGTTTCTATAAATGTCATTCGTGTTTTCTTCCTCTTCATCCTTTGTCTGGCTCATTCCCCTGGTTTGGCACTTTCGGCCTCCATGCCTTTTGTTGGCTTCCCATTTGTCACCCTTCGTGGCCATTTCAGAGAACTGGCAGACTCCTCTGCCATCGATCGCCACCACCTCTCCATAATTTTTAAATATTCCTTGCAGGAAGAGGCAGAACCCATAGAAACCATTCTCAACGATTCCTATCGCTACCGAGCTAGTTGGCTAAGAACGGATTCAGATATCACTTCAGCATTCATCTCATGTTGCCTCCTTCTTCACCCCAATCCTGCAGTGGTAGAACTCGTTGTTGTGGATGAAATCTATGTCGTTCATCGGGTTGGCTTGCATGATCAATTGGCGAACTTCTCTCTCCTGGATCCTCTTTTGTGGGTTGAGGAAGTTGACGAGCACACTCTTGGTTTAGGTCGTGGCATCCAGTGGCTCCGCAAATAGTACAGAGACTTGGTTACCTTCACCCAAAACTTCCACCCTTATTTGGACCAGTGTTTTCTCCCAGTGGTCAACATCGACGCAACGCTCTTTCCAGTTCACCCGGTAGTCGACCACCACAACAAACTCAAGGATCGAGTCGGTGTTGCCTTTGAGCTGCTGCTTAAGGCAGCCAATGAGCGTGTAGGTTCTTCCTTTGGTTAGCCTACTCATCCTTTCTGTGCCTTTCAGTATTTTGGTCGCAGTTTCTGTCTCCCTTCGGTGTTCTATCCTATTTTCAGCACTTCTCCTCTTTCTTCTTCCTTTCCATTTGCATGTTTCTCCCTTCCTCTCTCCTCATCTCTTCTTCACTTCTTCTATGTATTAGGGTGGGGGCCCCAACCCCTCCAGTTCATAGCTCCGGTCAAAATCGTTTAACAATAAAAAAAATGTTATAAACAATTTGTAAATTTATTGTTCATTTTATATAAACAATCATGCAAAAAAATTAAATGTTTTGTTATGTGGAAGGAATACAAATCAAATCTACAATATTATCTAAATGAAGTTAGTGATCATATAATCTTTCCAAGAATAAGTAGGAATTACACTAGTATGTTAATAAGTGAGATTGATGAAAAATATCTATTACCTAATACAATGAAAATAGGAACAAATTTATGTTCTCGCTATACACATGGATGGGTTGAGAAAACACTTGTGGACATTTTTTACATAGTTTCTTGGGAATGCGCGGAGGATGGCCCAAGATAATGGTCTAGAAAGATGGCACAAACAACTTGAGAGGCTATGTTCTATGGTTAGTAAATTTAAATAAGTTACATCAGCTCAACATGTGATGTCGATATATTCTGCTCCACATGTCTTGAACTCTATAGTGTCATGTGACATATGCAAGTGAAATCCCTTAAAATTATTGTGTTCTAAGTAACTGCAAAACACTAGGAGTGACATTGCAAAAAACAACTAAATAAACAGTAAATAATATTGTGAACTATTTTATTATTGTAATATTTTGTTTAGTATATAGACACTAAATAATAGTGTGAACTAGTTTATTATTACAGTATTATTGTATTCACATGTTTGTTAATAAATGATAGAGGATTCAGTAATTTCTACAATTTGCGTTTATTAATCACTGGTATGAGACTAGTTAATTATGTTGGTATTGGTTAAATATGCATGCGATCTTTGAGCTGTTAATTGTGATTTCATTGATCTTAGATGTTTGAAATTAAATACATTAGGAAAAGTTTGATTTCTTGGATGCATTATAGTTGTAAATATTGTGAATGTGGATATCATTTGTGTGTATGTATGTATGTATATATATATATATATATATATATATATATATAATTAGTTGTTAAATCTTGGTAATTGTAATGTTGTGAATGTTTAATGAAAGTTGAAGATATAAAAATTATGTGATATCATACTCTAACTCTCAATTTGGCATATGGGGACAAGTGTCTCTATAAAGACATGAATCGGTGTGTGCTGAAGCGGCTTGCCCCTTAGGATGCCACATCGATACGCCCAACTATCGTTGCATGATGAAGGGGGTTGCCCCTTAGGATTCCACATCGATAGTTGGGTAGTATACTGTGCTGAGTAGAGGTTTTTAAAGTTGCCCACCGACCCTCCACTTAGAAATGCACCCTCCCGTAATATCACAACCATCCCTTTCGCAATGGACGGTTGTGATATTATGGCAGTGTGCATCTTGAGTGAAGGATAACCACTGGCATTTTTTGATACTTGAATTTGTCATGGATATTGTGATTATTTTATCATATTGGATGACCTATATTTGATTTTGCATGTATCATAATAATGTTAATTGTATATTTTTGTTTTGTACTAGTTACTCTTTTGTGCAGTGAATATGAATACCATGAGCCTAATTTCTCCCGATCCCGTTTGTAAAACGAAGACATACAAAAATACGAGCTTCCGCGTAAACTGAAGATGAAGAGTGTTCACATAAAAAGTTTGAAAACTGCAAGAGTTCCTAAAAATAGTCATCAATTTATTAACAATTTATAAATTATATGTATATTATAGATAGTTCAGTATGCCAATGAATACTAGTTGTTCAGAATATATAGCAAATAATTTTTAGTACGATTCAAAATTTTAGCACCAATTCTTATATTCAAATAAAAGTGTGAAAATTTCAAATTATCTATATTCCTCAATTTTAGTTTGTAAGTTCAATTTTTTGAAAAAGAACGGTATGTGGGTGTTGCGATAATTATTATTTTATTGTTGTTTAATTATTATGTTTTGGCATATATATATATATATATATATATATATATATATATATATATATATATATATATATAAGATGTTATTAATATTTTAATTTTATTATTTGTAACTTCTGTTTTAAATAAACATTTTCTTGTTTCGATAGTTTTTATTGTTTTTAGCTAAATGTAATAATATTTTATATGGAAGTTTCTCTCCACATTGAATAAGTGTATTTGACATAATATTAATTTTGTAACAGTCTTTGTCTCATTATATTTATTATGTCGCATTCTTTGTTACATTATAGATGACCATATTGTGATATGCTTATGCACTGGAAGCAGTAAGCAGTCCTATACATTGTTGTTTTCCCTGCATTTCAATATTGTCTTTTATACATGTGGCTTTTGAATTAGACAAAAATTTGAATGCTTCCAATGTTTTAAGATGGTATTCATGTTGATGATGATGAATCACAAGTCAAAATTTATTTTGGTAAGTATGAAATAATTATTTCATTAACGATACAAAACTACATGTAATAATTTTTAGGATGGGAAGGAGGCCCAAATGGCAGAGCATGATCGATCTTCCTGTCCAAGAGATTACAGAGGAAAAGAGTCATTTTTCATATGATGACCTAGAATGGACACCAATAGGGGATGAGCCGAACGTTGATATTTGTGTCGCCATACCGCTCGCAAGACTACATGCATTTCTAAAGGGGGAAGTTTCTAACGAAAGTTTTGAGACTACCTTCGCCCGCACAAATCACAAGTCAACAAATATAGAAAATCCAAAACCGCATACAACCAAGTCATATTCTAGGTTTGGAAATTTGCTAACAAATTATTATTTTTTACGTTATTTTTGTAAACGGTTGTATAACATTTGATGTTACCATTTTTAATGTAGCTATTAGTGCTCGTATGGTCCATACAATAATAGAAATAAGTCAGTAACAAGTGACAAAGTGAGTAGGTGTATAATTAAAAGGGGTTGCCAATGTCATTTCAATGTGAAGGTTTTTTATGGGAGACCGACAACGGCCATAATATTATACGACCATCTATTTCATTGTGATGTAAATGGTGAGTGTTGTCATGGGAGGAATGAAACTACCATTAATGATCCTCATCTGAATGTTGCCTCGTACTTATCAAATGAATGTAAAATTTATATCGAGAGTCTTTTGTTAATGGGAGTCACTGTGGACATGGTGTACGATAAATATATAGAGGATCCATCAAACGTGGGTATATCAAGCAGGAAGGACGAATACATGACAAGAAAGGACATGGTGAACACGTGTAAAAAAGTTCGCTGCAAAAGGTCTCAAAAGTATGCTGATGATGCCATGAGCGTGAACTTATGGCATGCGGAGAAAAGAGACATATTTTTCTACTATCAATGCCCAAATGGAACCACCATTCCATTCATTATGGGGTTGCAAACACCGTGGATGTGTGAGAGAATGGTTCAACCTTCGTAGAATTCCATAATCTCCATGGACTCGACGTTTGCTACCAAAAAATATCGTGGAAGTAATTGGAATGAATTTTGAAACCATGTGTAATTTATGTATCATTAATATTATTCCCTTTTTGTTATATTAAACCTCATGTTACCATTTGATGTCATATTTCTTGCACTACTAATTATACACATTATTTTTTTTTACAAGCAAGAAGTTGGGGTGCCCGTAGCATGGGCCATTTCTTCGAGGAATAAAATTGAATATATTTACGGGTGGTTGGCAGAAGTCCAAAAATGAGGAAAACGCCTTCGTGCCAATTGGAAAATCAATTTGTTCATTACAGATGATACATTAGTTGAAATCCAAGCCATCATGTGTGTTTTTGGTTGTCATGTAGTATTATGCCTATGGCACGTGCGCAGGGCATGGTTGAAAAACGTGCACAAGTATTGTAGCAAGGAGTCTAGGTGGAAGATTTTCCAGAGACTAGGTACCATCATGTATGGTTCTGAAATGCATCACGAGCACACATTTCAAATCGTTCAAGACTTCTTTAATGAATTCACAGAGGAAACTAAGTTCCTCGAGTACTTCAGGGATAAATGGTGTGAGAGAAAAGAACGTGTTGTTGAGTGCGATCCTTTATGTGTTTCCTTATTAATTATCATCAATTATAACTCTTGCTTTATAATGTCACTAATTGTCAATCTGTGTCACTTGACAGCTATGTGGGCAACAAATTTTAGAAACTTCTCCCATGCAAATCAAGAAACAAATGCATCCATTGAGTCCTACCATTGTTTTTTGAAGACTAGATACTTGTGTGATAGACAAAAGAAATGTACTCGCCGGATGGACTATTTGTTCAACACACTCGTGTATAAGATGGAGCCATTTTACAAACACAAGAGGAAGTTGCAAAAATATGTCTTCTTGACCAATTTCAAAAAATAAAGACATCTATTAACAGTGGTTGAGATGGCCTTGCAATTATGCATGTTTACAATCAATTGTGGGTGATGAGCTAAACAACTAGAAGCACATGGTATTTGGTGAGGCAATGCGGAGCCTTGGACGTATGTGAATGTGTTTGGGCTATCAGAGGAAACACATGTAAGCACTTGTTGAAGGCGTTGGATTTTCGCAAGCAATATGTGTCGATGTCATCATATCAAGCACCACAAGTGACAGGTAATTAAATGCCATCATATGTTACTGATGTAGATTACTAAGCATAAATCGTAACGAAATAAGCATCGTGTTGAATTTCTTTTCATTTCACGTGCAAGAGGCAATACCTATGGGGAGTCAAGCAAGGTAAATGGAGACATGTTCCGACATGCCCCCTCTTCGTCGTATCCAACAGTAGAAGTCGAGGGTAATGTAATGTCATCGTATGTGGAAAGTAGTGATATAGATTGCTAAGTATAAGTTGTAACGAAAAAAGCATCGTGTTGAAATTGTTTTCATTTCTCGTGCAGCAACCAATACTTATGCAGAGACAAGCACTGTAAACAATGCCATGTTATGGGATGGCCCCTCCTCGCCACCTCGACACCACTGACAGTTGATGGTTAGTTATTAATGCCTTCAATCAATTAATCGATGCCAATGATAATGTTCGTCACGCATATTTATGATTAGGTGGCATTGTGTATTCATGTGTACAATGATATTGAAAAACCTAGTGTATAAATAAATAATTTTCTATAATGTCTTTTACGTAACAGAAACTCCTAAACTAGTTGGGGCTGGTGGTTTGATGATAGAAAGTGATTTAGATTTTATGGAACACACATCCAAAGAATTCTTGAAGTCAGTCTCTGATACACGACTGAGTACAAATGAACAGAAAAAAATATTCTTTGAATGTGTTCAAAGGTTTAGGAGAGAACTAGAAGCATCAAATATGTTGGATGTTGCTTTCAAATGAGATTTCAATGAGATTTCCACCACCCACATGCGTCCATGGTTTAGTGCGAGTAAAAAATGCCACCGGAGTCTGAGTAAGAGGTCAGTCATTGTAGAAGATTTGAACAATCACATTGAAGACTATGAATGCTTCCAATTTCCCGACAGCAATCATGCAAAGAGGAGACAAACCACACAAATGGAACATACATGTTAAAACATTGAACTACTAGTGTGAACTAGTTGTAAGAAATTTTAATTGTGGAGGTGAAGACTAACATATTGATCATTTATTTTAGAGGTGGTTCAAATGCAGCTGAAACATCTCCCCACCGCCGCTTATCTTTCAAAAATTTAGCATCTGCGCAAGGTCTGTATTGAATTTGCTTAATATCATAACATTTATTTACTATATGTAAGGTAAAAATCCTTTGATACCTTGCCTAATACTTAATTCATTGTGTTGTAGATGCAACGAATATGCAAAGAGATGTATCTTACGGAATGAGCAAGTTGAGCTTTGGAAAGTAAATGTATGGCATGTTGAGTGAGCCTAAATTATAATTCTAAACATTTCCCAATTCATGTATTTGAA